>CAKNXH010062246.1:105637-220729 GCA_932178445.1 Andricus quercusramuli
GAAGGGGAAAAAAATTTCAGTATAATAAAATGTAACTGACGATAAAAAAACAAATAAGCAACTTCATTCGATTAACTCTGTCACGTGACGTTCAGAAAGACCCTCCCCTCTCAGGCGTGACAAATCATGACGGTCAAAAATAGGAATTTTCAGGAGGAAGCAAATGGAAAAAAATAAATAGAAATACAAGGCAAATGAATATTAAATGCCTTTTTCCTTACTTTTCTGACTAACAAAGATCCCTAACTAATCGGACTATTCCCTGATTTTCAGATTTTCGCCGACCTACGGCCACCCTGATGTTATTAAAATTAAAACTGATTTTTTATTAGCCACATATCGCTACATTTTCTGTCAAATAACAAAAATTGTGAAAATTTGAGGGATATCTTTTTCGTAAAGAATAACTTTTTGAGAAAATTCTTAGTTAACCAGTTAACCGGTAATGACGCAATATGAGCAGAAAAAATCCGTGACAAAACTGGTAATAACGCATATATGCGCACTTGGAATTGCTGTCACAAAACTCAAAGGGGGTCTCAAAGCGGGTCAAAATTGAGACTTAAAATGCCGGAGCCAATATGGTAAACTAAAATGCAAAAGTCATGCGATTTGAATGAAAGTCAGTATCTTTTTGTGGTCGCTGATGACGAATCCGGGGTAAAAATTAAAATATTTAAGATAGCTGATAATATAGTATTAGAATAGTCATCAGCGGCTTAAAAAATTCTTTAGCTGCTGCTCTTTAGTGCCTTTCATTCAAGTCATGTGATTTTAGCATTTTAATCCACCATACTGGATCCGCCATTTTAAATTTCTCAATTTTGACCCCGGACTCATCATCAGCAACCTGAAAAAACCTTAGAAAATGAAGTTTCAGGATGAATACGGAATTATTTGCTTCTACCAGTTTTGGCACATAACGTCGATTTCGAGCCTACCAGTTAACTTGTTAAACTAATACGAGATGAAAAAACTTATCTGAAAGGACATAGCGAATAATGCTTAAAAATTTGTTTTTACTGACCTTTTTTCACTGATTATCATTGTCCGCCATTCTAAAACTGTCTGAAAAAACTTTCTATTAGCTTAAATTAAAAAAATTATAGTTTCGAAAAAAAATTCAAAAATCTTAAAATATAGTAATACATTTTTTTGAGGGCTTTACCGCTTTTTTTGATGTTCTAAATTTAATATAATGCAGACTTTTTTGAAAAGAATTTAGTTGATACAATTGTTATCGGAAGCTTAAGGCGAATTTCAGATTTCAAATGCTTGAAAAAGTATAGTAAAATTAGTAAACATATTTAATACTTAAGAAATGGGTTTCATAGAATAAAGCGAACCTTCAGAAATGAAATTTACTCATTACTTACAACCGATCCCATTAGAATGAATATTATATGAAGTTTAAAGTTATAAATACGAGAATGCATGGGTTATTTATTTTATTCTCATTTATTTTAATTTTATTTTTTTCGCCATCTGCCGACAACCCATGCATTGACGAAGACTGGTACATGTACCTTAAATGTAATTAAAAAAGGCTTGTAGATAGAATTTTTTGTCGAGCTAACCAAAAAAATTATTATCTCGTAAGCAAGTTTCCTATAGTGATCAATATAAATTGATCCCATTTTAATTCTTTTGCGGATTATTTACCAAAATTAAAGCCACATGGCTAGGAAAATTTTAATCCGCAAACAAATTATAATTTACAATGTAATCAATTTATATTGATCTGCAATGCCTCTTTTTATTACATCTACACGATGTATTTTTCATTACAACAATGGCTTCAACTAAATTCTTTTAGAAAATGCCTTCATTATGATTTAGCAACCAGTCTCGAATAATCTTCAGTGTTTTTATTCTCCATATAAGTTTTTCATACCTTGATAAGGACTGAAGTCCTTGTACTATCTGTTTCAAAACTCCTGGCCCCTTTACAAATCATTGAATAACTCAATAAAAAAAATTGCTCAAAAAAAGGAAAAACACCTTGTCAATCCTTCTTTTATTGCGGATAAGTAAAATATAATTTCATCGCGATGCGTCCACAAGTTTTCATGTAAATTTGCAGTGAAGGTAAAAAAACATGGTTAAAAGCACCTTTCGTAACTTGGTCAAATTTCGACCGCTGCATTTTGTCGAAAACTGCATGAATTATTTTGCAAAAAATT
The DNA here is from genome assembly GCA_932178445.1 of Andricus quercusramuli. Lineage (NCBI taxonomy): Eukaryota > Metazoa > Arthropoda > Insecta > Hymenoptera > Cynipidae > Andricus > Andricus quercusramuli. The sequence continues at coordinate 107,821 of CAKNXH010062246.1, forward strand.
CGAAAAATTCGAAAATATTTATAACTTTGCTGTCGGGAGTAAATAAAAGCGAATGATGCTAACTCAGCTTCGGGTGACGGACAACTTTGCACGTAGCAACTTTGCACGTGCCCAACTGTGCACGTCGATGGCCGGACGGACAACTGTGCACGTCCATCTGTGCACGTCCAAGACCACAGGAGCCCATCTGTGCACGTCGAAATTTCGACGTGCACAGTTGTCATTTGGACAACTGTGCACGTGCACAGATGGTACATGGACAACTGTGCACGTCGAAATTTAGACGTGCACAGTTGTCACTTGGACAACTATGCACGTGCACAGATGGTACTTGGACAACTGTGCACGTCGAAATTAAGACGTGCACAGATGGACTCCTGTGCACTTTAACGTGCACAGATGTCACTTTCCTAACTGTGCACGTGCACAGTTGTCACTTGCCCAACTGTGCACGTGCACAGATGTCCCTTTCCCAACTGTGCACGTGCACAGATGTCACTTGCACAACTGTGCACGTGCACAGATGTCCCTTGTCCAACTGTGCACGTGCACAGATGTCCCTTTCCCAACTGTGCACGTGCACATATGTCACTTGCCCAACTGTGCACGTTCATGTCCTTACGTAAGGGTTGTACTTAAGTAATTCAGAGAGTTCAAGAAATTCAGAGAATTCAAGGGATTTGTAGAATTCAAGGAATTCAGAGAATTCAGAGAATTCAAGGAATTCAGAGAATTCTAGGAATTCAGAGAATTCTAGGAATTCAGATAATTCCAGGAATTAAAAAAAGTCAAGGAATTCGGAGAATTAGAGTAATTCAGGGAGTTAAAGGAATTCAGAGAATTCAACGATTTTAATGCATTCACCGAATTCACTACGAATTCACGGAAATCTATGAATTCCTTGAATTCTATGAATTCGTCGAAAGTGAGGCTCGCGGGATTTTCAATTTTTTGCGCATGTCCGAATTCTTTCTCCCATTTGTTCTTTAGAATTGAACGTTTTCTGGCTATAGTCTTGGAAAGTTTATCGTTTAGCAGTCGAATTTTGGGCTGGAAAATATTATTATTCAACTAGGAAATATCAATTTAACAAATTTTCATAGATTTATGAATCTTACCTTTGGAGTGATACGTACGGTTTTTATATTCGGAACCTATTATGAATTTTTGTACGAAAAAGCACTTAAAACTAGGCTAATTTATGAGATACGATAAATAGAGAGAATTTGTAAGGTTTTATAGTTGTTTTTATGGAAGTTAAACTCTGGAATCCGTCGTACTCCAAAAAATTTTTCACTATTTTTGACCCATGCTTGAGGAAGGGAACTTTTTTTCTTGCGGGACATAACACTTCATTTTTCCACTTATGAAGTATTTAGCAGAAAATTTTCAAGAAAATCGTGCAAGCTGCAGCAAGATAATTTAATATTAACGATTCTATCGCAAATTTTCAAAAAGGCCTTTTTCCAGAGGAAATACACGTGAACATTCATGGGCTTTGAACAACCTCCAAAAATCAATTGATTTTAAAATGAGAAAAATACGTGCTTACTTTTTCGTGTTTGAATAAATCTGGCGGGCGAGACCAAGAAAATTTAAAGAAAAACATGTGAACCACCCAAATAAATAAACCTTGAGATTTCTCTAACCAATGACCAAGAAAAATGTGTAACCTGTCATTATACATCGCCACATAAACAACAGTAAAACACTCATTAAAAATATTTAAAAAAATTTCTTTTCCAGTTTATTTTTTGTGAAATCATGAAAAAAAATCATAAAAGAAATAAACGATTTGGTCAAATCAAAGACAGATAAGTAACTAGAAAAAAATAAATACCTACCAAGTAGGCATGGTAGTTAGTGGTCATTAGGACGTTCAAAGGACATCAGATGTCTCTATACCCACTGCATTCCACCAGGATTGAATAATTTTAACTGTTGAAAATTTATTATACGTAGATACAAAGGATCACCCTCGTTTAAACCCTTACGTAAGGACATAAACGTGCACAGTTGGGCAAGTGACATCCGTGCACGTGCACAGTTGGGCAAGGGACATCTGTGCACGTGCACAGTTGGGCAAGGGACATCTGTGCCCGTGCACGATTGGGCAAGTGACAACTGTGCACGTGTACAGTTAGGAAAGTAACATATGTGCACGTTAAAGTGCACAGGAGTCCATCTGTGCACGTCTAAATTTCGACGTGCACAGTTGTCATTTGGACAACTGTGCACGTGCACAGATGGTACTTGGACAACTGTGCACGTCGAAATTTAGACGTGCACAGTTGGCACTTGGACAACTGTGCACGTGCACAGCTGTCCAAGTGACAACTGTGCACGTGCACAGATGGCACGTGCACAGTTGGCACGTGCACAGTTGTCCCTCTAACCAACGACGTGCACAGTTGTCCGTCTGGCCATCGACGTGCACAGTTGGGCACGTGCAAAGTTGCTACGTGCAAAGTTGACCCCATCCCCTCAGCTTCTAATCAAGCTGGAAGGCTTTACTGAGGCCTAAAGTTTTTAAAAAAAATCAGCAAGTTCAATGGTGTGTTTAAAAATTTTTTTAATTATATCAATAATACGCTATTGCGTATTATTTTTTTTTGTTTTTTTTTTCTACGGTAGTCGACCACAATTGTAATCGATACGTTGAAGGGGTTGCGGCACAGTCTACCAGATGTCCGAAAGTTGAAGAAAAAAAAGATCACTTTATGAAGCAAAGGATCAAGCAGGATATCGATACCCTGGAACCCACTGAGAGTATCATCGACTTCTTTTGTGCCTCCAGTCCCCAAAAAACTGGAAAATTATAATGTGCGATAGCATGTTATTGATGTAATTAACTGTTTTTAAAAACCAACCATTGAATTTGTTGATTTTTTCTAAAAATTGCAAGCCTCAGTAGAGCCTTCCAGCTTGATTAGAAGCTGAGTTAGCATCCTTCTAAAATATAATAAAATATAAAAATAGTTATGAATATTTTCGAATTTTTCCAAAATTTTTTCCAAAACTCAATTTTTTGCAAAAGAATTCATGCAGTTTTCGACGAAATACAGCGGTCGAAAGTTGACCAAGTTACAAAAGGTGCTTTTAGCCACGTTTTTTTACCTTCACTGCAAATTTTCATGAAAAGTTATGGACGCATCGTGATGAAATGATATTGTACTTATTAGTAATAAAATGAAGATTGACAGGATGTTTTTCCTTTTTTTTAATCGATTTTTTTATAGAGTTATTCAATGATTTGTAGAGGGGCCAGGATTTTGGAAACAGATAGTAGTGCTTTAGGATATGAAGTCGAAAAATGTTGGCAATAATTGAATGTTAATTTTGAACATCAATAAACCGGTATTTTTATCCCGATCTTTATGCTGAAAAATCTGAATTAACAATGTTCTAAATACGGGTTTTGGTCTTATTTTGTTGTCAATGTTACTGAATAATAAAAACAAAGAAAACGAAGGTTGTAAGCTGTTTTTACTAACGAGAAACGTTTAGAACGAATGTGAAATTTGTTTATAGTGGATTGCTTTAATGTTCTTATTTTCATTTTTTCATGTTTTTATTTCAGTCATTCCCTTAATCTATCTTTTTCCGTTTCTTAAAAAGATGCGTTGTTTAAAATTGTTCGAGCTATAAAAGCTTGAACGTGTCGAATTTGACAGGTGTACTAGAAAAGGGCAGCTGTCTAAAAAATTTCGACACGAAAGATTTTTCGGCATCATTAGCACCTGAAAAGATAATATTTTCATTAAAAGAGTGGAATACGATTAGGAAAGATTGAATTCAAAGGTTCGTGAATATAGTCGAATGGCTTTCGATTCGCAGTACACAACTATGAATCGAGTAGCAGGTGTAACTCCAAGGTTTAGTATCACTTACAAACCTTGCCTGAATTACAATGGATTTAAAGGAGACGGATTACAACCATCCAGAAGAGGCCTCACCTCGGGCCTCACGCTAGGTTGGAACAACTGATTTATTTATAAATTATCATGCCTACTACAATCCTACAATCCTACCATCTACATTTTACAATTCTATATACACTCCACCCTCAGGCTATTCACTAATTATTATTATCTCTCAGGGATCACGTACTTTTATTTTTTACTGGAACTTAAGCTCATTGGATAACTGGATTAGCTCTGAGCTCTTAACTCGAGGGTCAAGGACAGAAAGATTATTGGAAAAGGAAGAGAACTGTGAAAGCAAGAACTTTCATGGTTGGGGGGCTTTGTGTAATTGTAATTTATGATGTTTAATATTCTTCTCTTTCCACTGCATGGAAGATCGTATCATCAGTTTTCTAAAATATTGTCAATACATTCAGTTGTTAAGGAATAAGGATTTTCTCTACGTGCCACTTCAAAAATAGGCAATTATATAAAATAATCTTCAAATCCATTCATTCGCTTTGCGGATTGAAGCTCTCATGTTTCCGCTGATTTATCACGTGCCTCTCGATTTTTGTTCTACTTCTTAGGTTTGACAGTTCATCAGTATACGTCAGTTTGACATCCTATAAAATTCTATTTCCAGTTGATATTATTGCGACTGAATAGAAATTCTTTAGATTGAATTAGAATATAAAATTCTAATCACTTTAGATGTTTAGATTGACATAACAATAATTTTTCTCTGAATTTAGAATAATTTAAAACTAGATTCAGTGCGTTGGGGAAATTTCTTACAAAAGGAAAATGGCTTTATGGCATACCTACAAAATTCCTGAAAAATCAAATACACTTTGTGATAAAAAGATTTGTTCGAATTCTCAATTTTTAATAGCAATACAAAAAATATGTAATCTTAATTTTAGTTAAACGTTTAGCATAGTATTTTATAGCGTAGTAATGTTTTTTTCTTCACTTCAGCATCGATATTTCTTGAAATTATTATCGTTTATTAAACAAAAATATATAATCCTTTCACCAAAAAATCGTCTCCTTCAGTGCGATGTAGTTACACTAAATTTTTATTTTTTCAGAACAGAATAATTTATCTGTATCAAACATTTGTTATTCTTATTTATCTTCCCCATTTTATTTTTACTGTTTAAAATTAAAGATTTTTCTGTTGCTAAAACCTATAAAATTAAATAAACTTCAATTTTCAATCTTAAAAATTAAATAAGTTTTCATTTTTAATTTTCAAAATTCAACTATTCCAAAAAAAGGATTCGAAATTCAATTATTTCCTATCATATCCTATTAAATTGAGGCTTAATCTCTTAAAAAAATACTTTTGAAAATAAAAATTGAATAATTTTTATGTTTTTGCGTTTTTAAAATTGAAGAGTTTTTGATTGTAACTCTTCAAAATTGTAGAACTTTAAATTGTAAATCTTAAGAAGTTTAAGAATTTTCAGTTATGGAAATTTACATTTGAAAACTATGCAAGTTTAAAATTTTTACAATTAAAATTGTGCAATTTTTATGCTTCATAAACGAAATTTCTTCAATTTTGAAGATTTAGAATTGAAAACTTGACTTTTGATCTTCAAAATCATCAAGAATTGGGAATTTTTATTCATACATATTTAAAATTAAAGAATTTTTAATTTTTTCTTTGTTAATCATTATTTGAGCTTTTGATAACGACAAAAGAGCCGAACGCTAGAGAACTGAGCCGTATGAAAATGTTATTTGAAAACATATTTCTCTTATTTCAACTCTTTTTGTGCAATTATTTTGCATAAATTGATTTTCTTGAGTATTTGTTTTTTTAAAAACAGTTTTCTTGAAGAACCTAATTCTTTTTAAGCCTTATCGTGCAATTTTGTTGCACAATTTGGGTTATTAAAGTTTTTAATGGTTTAAAAAATGTACTTTAAAGTTTTTAATTGAAAATCGAATATTTTATAATTCTATATTTTCAAAATTCAACAATTTTCAATTGTTACCCTTTAAAACAGCAGAGCTTTGAATTGCAACTCTAAAATCTAGAATACAAAATTATGCCAATTTAAAAATTAAAAATATGTACTGTAATTTTGATAATTTGCTTCCGAAATTTCTTTAAATTTGGAAGATTTAGAATTGAAAATTTGACTTTTGATTTTCAAAATCATCCAAAGTTAAGCATTTTTATTTATACATTTTTTAAACTGAAAAATTTTCCATTGAAGCCCTTCAAAATCCAAGAACTTTAAATCTGAAATCTTCAAGATATAAGAGTTTTTAATTTTTACAATTAAAAATTCTGCAATTTTTATGATTTACAATGAAAATTTCTTCAATTCGGAAGATTTATAATTTAAAATTTGATTTACGATCTTCAAAATCATTCAAATTTAAGATTTTATATTTATACCAGTTATAAATGTTTAAGCTTGAAGAGTTTCTAATTGTAAATTGTAAAAGTTCAACTATTGAAAATGAACGTCAAAATCATTTCAAACTATGCACATTAAAAATTGAAGGACCTTTTATTGCAAATCTTCAAGATGGACCGAAGTCAAAAAGATGCTCAAAATTTTATGATTGTAAATCATAAACATTCAAAATGAAACAAGCTGTCGAATTTAAATTGTTAAAACATCAGCGAAATGTTTCCGTTTCGAAAATGAGAAGGCATTAGTCAGAATTCCAGAGTGTCTTTTAAGAACATCCTAATTGTGATGTAAACTACCAAATTAACTTATTAATTTTTTTCATTGCTGCCAATTCTTTCTAGATCTAATAGGATAAGATTTTGTATTTAAATACAAGTTACAAATTGATGAAAGCTGATTAAAATCTCATTTTAAATGAAAATTAAAATAGATTATAATTCATGGAATCCGATGTAGCTGTTTTAATATTAAATTAAATGTATGATTATTGATTATATCTCATTGAACTTTAAATTTAAGCATACATGGATTTTAATTTAATAATTAGTCAATTAAAGTAAGGAATATATAATAAGCATGCCTATCGCGCTATTTTTCTTATTTTTAAAAATAATTCACAAGTGAAGAATGTGATTGTTAATTTTGTAACTAAATGAAGCTTACTTTAGAAACAAGAAGCACGGATTAAAGATCCGATGAATTTTGAAACTGTGTCTACCTGGAGCATCCTTAAGAACTATTTATTTTCTCACGATTTTTTTTTAATTTGTAATTTTTCCTTGACTGGCCTACCTGGAGCCAATCAGATTCTGGACTCCAGACAGTCGCGACTTATTCAGTACAGAATTTCAGGTGGAAATGGAGGGGCCGGAGAGTTCTACTTCACGGGCGGGTAATTAGGCACATGGGGTCCAGGTATATCCTCTTTATGATCCAAGCAGTATCTTTTACACTGAACAATGGATTCCGGCAGTGTTTTGGAGTATCAGTGACACCGAAGAAGATGGGCGAGCCACCTGAGGCGGATTGATGCCAGTCAACCGTTTTTCTTCCCGAGGGGTCCAGGCCAGACTCTAGATTCTGGGTCCATGCACCTGTGTCCGTTTACATTGACACTTTACCGCACTTCAGACTCAAAAGCCCAAGGCACTTGAACAGATTCATCCTAATGGCAGGGATCCACTGACTAACGCCCTTTCCCTTCGTCATTCCCTGACCCATGGGGATAAAGCACTCCTAAGTCACTAAAGTCACTAAGTCACTAAAGTGAGTAATAATGTATTATGCCACCCACCCACTATTCGAAACTTGTCCTAAAGCGTGACGAAAATATGTAAACCTTTCGAAATTTAGGGCCCCTAATTTCTCAATCAAGTAATTTAGTAATTTAGTAGTATTTAGTAAAACATGGCCCCTTTTTGGGAAAATTACGGTTTTGTTTTAAAATAATACGAAATGAAAACATTTCTACACTGTCTATATGCGAATTACTCCAAGTATATGAGAAAAATGGGGAGAAGTAGCGAATCGTGGGAAAGTACAAAAAAAGCTACCAAGAATCCTCATCTGGGATAATCATGTATTTTGGAACTTTCGTGGTTTGTCAGCGTAATTCGCAACCGAATTCAATGAAACTTGGGAGCTGACTGACCAACGATGAAGAAATAAGTTTAGGCCTACTTGTATGCTAATATCTTAGAAAATTTGAGATTAAAACCATAAATACAACCAATTTTTTTTTTACAACAAACATTTTTAAAAGTTGAGATCGAAAAGAAATCTTCATTAGCATGAATAATTTTATGCAAAATGAGCATGAAAAAGATTCAAAATTAAAAACACAGAATTCCAAACTACCTCACTTTTTGGCGAATTAGAAACAAAAATAACCAAATGAAAAAAGAAGGAGACAAAGAGAAAAAGTCAATCAAAACCAACCTTTCGCTTTTTCCTTTCTCCGTCCTTTTCATACTACTAGGGAACCAACAAGTTTCTGGGACAATTTAGACCCCCTCATTTGGAAAATGTAATAATCTAAATAGATTGTTTCAGAATCACCCATAAAATATTTTTCAATTTCTAGCTCAGAAAGTCACCATGGACTCTCAAATTTCAATTTGCGAAATTTCAATTCGTAAAAATGAACTTTATTTACATATGTTTACAATGATTACTATACATATGATGAACAGATCCAAAGAAGAATTAGTCAAATCTGTTAAAGATAGCTTGAGGACAAACCACAATATTATATTGTATTCGCTACAATAGGGCCTAAAGCAAGATTTATGTACATCACAATGATCATAGTATAATCAGTATCATACTTATAATAGTCAATATAGCACTATTATAGTAATCACTCTAGACTCTAGAATCTAGATGATAAAAATCATCATATTCAAGTAATTTCTGAAGTTTAAAAAACTCGTTTCCCTTATACAACTTTATTGGTCAAACTGTTAAAGTCCAGGGCCGAGGACTTTATGAGGGAAATTCATTGAGAATTTTGTTCTTGTCGTAACAGGGACCGAGCCCCCGGATTAGTTCCGCCTTATAGTTAGTGGAGAACAGGTGCATTCAGAGATTTGGGTATCAGTTTCCAAGCACAGCGAGAGATCGGTCCACCGGAGGGCCACATCAAACCTGCATTGTTGGAAAGATAGAAAATTTACCGATACTTGTAGCTCTACCGAAAACTGATTTATGTGACTGTTTATGAGAGGAGGATTAACCTGACGACGTTTCGGCCTCAGGGTCTATGACTCTGCCAAACTGCCAAGCGCTTTTGGACTTTGAAACAAACGCGAAAGATGGACATAAAGATGAAAAATGTTCAAAATTTCAAACCATTTGGCTTATTGACATTTTACCTGGTACCTTTCAGCTTAAGATGATAAGGTGAGGTCAACGTGAATAAAAAAGAAAGTTCCTGAGTTTCTCAATTTTTGGAAATTCCGAATATTCGGCAAGCAGAATGTTTATTCCTATAAAACTCATTAATTCAATATACGTTACTTTCCTTATATCAGGAGAAGATAAGGATTGCAGAAATTTCCAGATGAGATATAGTCTAGTTGATTCAAAAAGAAAGAGTAAGAAGCTATAATTTGAATTAAACAGAAGTTAATCTATTTTTTCTAATTCGATTGCAATACATCATTGAGAGAACTCAACAAGTCAGCGACTTTAATTTTCTCGTTGTCCTGTGAGAGTGACAAGCTACCTTTTAGAACATTACAAAAGTGAAGAGAAAAAGGAAGAATGCATCAGCAGGCGACTTCAGGACGGGCTATTCCGGGTGGTACGGTCTACCTTTGTGCCATTTTCCGAGCAGTAACTGACACTTTGCAAGTGTCGGCAACATGGCTTTCGCAAGGAATGCACCTCTGACACAAAAGGCAGAAGACCTTTTACGTTTTCCTTGTTCTCAGCCTTTTTCTACTTTCTTTATTTCTTGTCTTAGGGAGGAATCACCTCGCGAGGCGTGTCTTTTCCAAATTTTCAAAAGCTCAAAACTATTGTATTCTATCATCGGTAATATGCTCTATGTTCTACGTCTCTACGACAAAAAAAAAATGCATTTTCGCTTAAGTCTCCAACTTTGGAAAAATATGTGACTTTTGCTGATGGTAAAATGAAATTTCAATTTTTCCAATTAAAAATAACCGATGATCAAGGATTGTTGGCAGGAAACAAAAGCTATAAGATACTGTTTATTTTGCAAAATACAATTTTTTCGAAGGATTCTGTATAATATAGAGTATTTAGACTATTTAGAATTCAGACTAAAGCTTTTTCAAGAATTTTCCCAACCCAAGACCTAGATTCTAGAAAATAGTTCTGGACAAATCTAAAACCTCATTGTGTGTCATTAAGTCCAAGCAGATTAAGTTCAGCATAAGTAGAGCAGAGTATGGAAGCCTACTTTTGGGATTTCCCGGATTTTCAAAGATGAGGATCAGATAGTTTGAAAAGATTTCTGAAACGTGCTCCAGATTGTGTTTATCTATTTAACCAAGGATTTTCGTTTGTGGAAATTCAGAACAAGCAAAATAAATAACACAGACACGCAGGTCGTTGAATTCAAATCTGGTATCAGATATGGTCCATCCGATCAGGTATTTTGAGAAAAAGAGGCTTTTCGGTCATTTCTCAAAAACAACATATAAGGTGCAATCCTGTCGTCCTAGAAACTTCCAGTAAAGACTAAAATTTAGAGCTTGAACCTTGTACTTCAAGGTGATTATATGCGTTGAAAATGATTTCCGTCACCCGCCAGGGTGGTGAAAAGTGTTTCCGCTCACGATATGAAGCAAAAATAATTGTTTAAATATAATTACCTCAAAGTACAAGGTTCCAGCTTCAATTTGAGCCCTGTTAAAAGTTTCTAGAATTTCAGGATCGGTCCCTATGTTGTTTTTAGAAAATGGCCATGGCCAATAAGCCAAATTTTTTCAAAAACCGGAACGGATGGAGCAAATCTGACAACAGACTCAGGGCCAGCGACCACATAAAAATATAGGTGTGATAGCCTTGTTCAGTGGAAATGCAATTTTGTCTTTTTTATGTTCCTATGTAATCGGTAACTCCCAAATTAAAGCGCAATTTGACCGGCATTCTTCTTTTTAAAATGTTGCATTTTGTAGAATTACGGAAGCAACGAAGTTTAAATCGACAAATGTATTCATGAAAATTATTTTAATTATGAAAAATTCCTATTGAGCGGAACTTACACTTATCCGAATTTACACGTTTCTGTAATTTGAATTTGCCAACTTCCCGATAATAAGGATCTTCTTAAATCCAGCCTGGGTTTTCCCGCTATTATGCTTATCCTAATTTGTATTTTCATAAGGCTTGAGCATTAAGCTCTCGCCTATTTACGCTAATTCTCGAAACTATAGTTACGCAAATTTGGGGTTTCCCGCAATATTACCTTCGTGAATACAGATTTTCACTTTTCAAATCAGTATAAACAGTCAAACTTCTACTCAGAAAATTACATGAAATTGCATTTTTCATGAATTTTCTTTATCCGTGGTTGTATTTTTCAGTCATTATTCATTATTTAAACAATCAAAACGTTGCATTCCCGAAAATCTGTTAATATTAATTTTTTGATATCTGTCGTGCCAAAAATCAGATCCGTGGAGAAAACAAAGTTCTCTCTGATTATAAGAAAAATAATTAACAAATAATAATATATTAGTTATATTATAATAATTATATTAATTTAACCAGAAATTTTTCAGGCATGAAAGAACAAACATTTTTTTAATGAAAAAATTCAAAACTTACCAAAATTAATAATTTTAACAATATTTGTTGTAACCGAATTTTTCATTACTGTCGCTTCTTACCAATTTTGTAAAAATTGTTGAATTTTATTAAATTATGACTCTTAGTTTTTTCCGGTGAAATAATTTCCTATACAACACTTCACTGTTTCTAATTAAGAAAAAAACCTTTAAATATAATGATTTGTTTAAAGAAGGTTTTCTTTAAAAACAATTCTTTTAACAATTTCAGCCATAGAAATATTTACTTCTAAAATTGGAAACAGTAGAGTTGCAGACGTAGACAATTCTTTTTGCCTGAAAAAATTAGACTCTGATTAAGATTATTGAAAAACTTTCATTGACTTTTGACAATTGGCTAATGGCGTGATCTAAGAATGCAGAATAGATATACGGATTCAGATATTTTTCGGCTTTGGAGAAAAAGTAAAAAGTATAAGAAAATAGTATAAATTGTAAAAGGTAAAATAAAACGATTAATATTGTAAGAATAAAATAAATATGTCCTTATTCTATGGACTTCAAATGCACACATTATAACATTTTCACATTCTCATTTTAATGAGAAGATAATTAGATTTATGTAAAATTTGGCTTTGTCGATTTTCATTAAATATTTACGTTTTGAGACCCCCTGAGTCAGAAAAGGCGATTTTTACGAAGGTGCCTGTCTGTTTGTCTATCTGTAGTCTGCAGCCTATATAATATCGTGTATAGGCATGATAACTTTCGAATGATTAATCAGATTGGATTGTGCTTTGGCACGTGTATAGGAACCAAAAAGAAAGATCAAGTTCGATAACCAGCTATTTTGGATGAAAATGCAAACAGAGTATTTTCAAAAATTTTTAGGTCATTATTTTTCAAAAATGCGATACTATAGCTATTGTAAAAATTGCACGCATTTTTGAAATTGTGGAAAACTCAGTAGAATTATGTAAAGCGGTAAAAATTTGTGACAATAAATTTCTAAAAAATTCAACAAAACTTTAGAAAGTTATATATATTGATAATTGTATAAATTGAAGAAAATAGAATAAAGCTTAATAAAATGGCAATCTAAAAATCCGGAAAAAAAAACAATTTCGAATACGTGTATTAAAGAAAATTCTGGTTAAAATTATCAGAACGTCGTACCGAAAATAACCGGCTATTCGTATCGAAATTTTTGTACCTGAAACCACGGCCATTTTTTCAGTGAGCAAAAAACCCAGTTTTTTTCAATTAAGTAAATGTAAAATACACACATTTTAGAAAAAGTTATGTCGAATGTCGTACCTGGAATTTCTCAAGCTTGAACAAAAGAATTATTATTCTTACAACCAGAACTAACATAAACTGGCTATTCAGAAATTGTTAAATCCTGTAATTCAAAATTTTTGAAAAACTCTTTTACGCAATAATTCACAAAATTTTGAAGAACTCATTTACGCAAAACAAAAATGACGTATTTTGGGAATACCAACATCAGATAATACGGAAATAAGGGAAATTAAAATGAAGATTAAATGTGAAATTTAACCAGTGAGTAGTGTAAATTGGGCAATCTGGAATTGAGGAACACATACGATATTATAATTATACAATTGGACATATGTTCACGCCTCTCTAGAATCTCTAGATAGTCAATCCTCCCCAAAGTGTTATCAAACGTGTGATCTAGAATATAAAATCTAAATGACACATCTGCAACTGAAACTATTACTTCACACTCGTAAATTTACAAAATATCCCCTCCTTATCTCCCATCTTAATATCTTTCATTTTGCAATTCCCAAAATTCCCCCTAAGTCAAATACAAATAGTCTTCCTGGGACGTAGACATAGCCATCGCCGTCATAACTCCATTTACGAAAATACGAAGGGTGGACCAAAATCCAGCAGAATCTATATCCCCTACTTTTACTATCCACAATGCCTTCACCCTCGCTCTTCGCTTTTTCTTGCCGCTCCGACGTTTATTTCTTCATTCTTAGGTCCAGTGGTCCAGCCACCTGGCGCTTGAAAATTCAGTGCTAATTTGACGCTACGTGACTGCGTCACACTTGGTGAGATTTAACGGATGTAAAACTCTCGTCAGGTGTCTCTATGTGTACGCTTCGTATGGGATTTATTTTCTTTCCGACCATGGGAAAAACCAATTGGGCAGGTATATCCCAGCTGAGACCTTTGGAAGTAAGATCCAGACTCTTCTACTTTTACGCCCGCTTTTACGTGGATTCCGTTGATCTTGAGATTCTTGAGGATAAGCAAAGGGCTTCAGTGGTCGTCTGTTATAGAACCGTCGCGTCGGAAAAGTCGTCGGACTGGCTCTGGTTGCAGATTTTTAACATTTTGTTATTTCTAGCTGGTGTCAGAAACTTAATACAGTCGCGTACTTTATAGGGATACAAAAAGATAAGATATCATAATGCGGGGCAATTTATGGATCCCAGTCGGTGTTTTCACCAGTACGCAAAAAGGGATAAAAAAAGGGAAATAGGGCAATTTTTCAGAAACAATCTTTTTATAAAAAATTGCGTAGCTTTTAAATAATGTTATATGATTTTTGCCACTGAATAATTTTTTTTCTAGTGGGTATATTTAGGTCGTTAAAAATCCATTCTCGGTAATATCAGGGTAGTCGAAAAACTTCATTTTTGAAATTCTTTGACTTTTCCCTGATTTTTCAGTGACTAATTTTTCATTTGCTCTGACCATTATATACAAATACATTCCAGCCTTTTAATCTTGTAACATTTTAAAATTAGAATCTTTTATGAAAGAAACGAAACAATAAAATTTCAGATTGTTGAAATCTGGGAGGACGAATTTTCGACTAAAAGGTGACTTTTTGACCAAATATTTCAATTTTCCACAAAATAGTTGTATTTTAACTAAATTCTTGAATTTTTAATGTACAAAAATAAAATTATCAACAAATTTTCAAACAAAACAGATTAATTTTCAATGAAAAAGCAAGCATTTTCTAACCAAAGGGACGAATTTTGTACAAAACAGTTGCATTTTATGTTAGACCAAAAAAGATGACTTCTTGAAAAAATACGAGAAAAATATTTGAATTTTCAACAAGATATGTAGTTGAATTTTCAACAAAATACTTCAATTATCTTTCTAGAAAAATGAGTTTTTAATTTAAAGTGAAGAGTAAAATTTTCAAGCAAAAAAGACTGACTTCAATCGAACACACAGTAAAATTTCTGATCAAATATTTGAAATATTAAGCCGAAATGACAAATTTAAAAAAAAACAGTTGAATTTTAACCCAAAAAGTTAACTTATTATTAAAAAGATGAATTCTTAACGAAAAATGTAATGAATTGTTGATAATTCAAAAATGTATATATTTTAACATAATAGTCAAATTTTCAACCACAGTTGAATTTTCAACAAAATAATTAAATTTTCAACAAAAGAGAAGGTCAAGAAGAAAGAAAAAAAGCAAACCAAGAACAATATTTTTCTACCAAAAATACGAGTTTTCAAATGAAAAGGTTAATTTCAAACAAAAAATGGAAAAGTTACATTTTCAGTTAAAAAACTGAATTTCCAACCAAAAGAAGAACAATTTTCTCAACAAAATAGTTCTATCTTCATCAAAATAAATAAACCTTTAACAAAATAAATAATTTTGCAACAAAGTAGTTCAACTTTTACATGAGTAATTGAATTTTCAATTTAAAAAGAGCAATTTTCTACAAAATAGATAAACTTTCAAATAAAGTGATGAATTTCTAACTTAAAACTAAAATGATAAATCTTCAACTAAAATAGTTAAATTTCCAGCGAAGAAAATAATTTTTCAACCAATAAAACACGTATTTTCAATCAAAGAGATGAATTTTCAACTGCAATCATGAATCTTCAAGAGAAAAATCATTTTTAAACTAATTAATTTTGATATTTTTATGTACAATTGGTGAATTTAAAAATTGTTGAATTTAAAACATCTATAGAAATTTCATGATATTACCAAATTAAAGTTGCTTGATTTCGAAAAATATTAATTTGAAATTTGCTAAGCACTAAAAAACAATATTCAAAAATGTTGAAATGCATATGAAGTAAAACTAGAAGACTTTAAATATGAACATTTTCGAATTCAACTCTATGGAATAAAAACAATTGTAAATGAAAAATTGTTTCATATTTTTTATTTTTTAAATAAAAAAAGACCATTTTTTAGCCTCAAAGAAGAAATTAGGTTTCTTAATTTAAGAAGAAGTAATAGAAAGAAGGGTGTTTAAATTTTGATAAATCGTTACATTAATTAAATATTATATAGAATGCATATTTAAAGAAGAATATATTTAACATTTATTGAAAACTGTGCTTAAATTTTTCAAACTGTTATTACCAAGTTTTTGAAAATTCTTTACATTCTAGAACTGAATTGTATTCTAATCCAAAAATAATTAGGCATTGTCACTTCAACCACCAGCTAACTTCCCTTCGTTGAGTGCTGAGGGGAAAACAATGGACAAAATGCATGGCATTCGGTACATTTTTGCCCTATTTTGCTAATATCTTCATAAAAACTCATTTTTTCTATATAAGTGTATTAGAAAAAAAGTTTTTATTTTTAAGAACTATTTAATGAAATTATAAAATGATAATAATTATCATTCATTACGAAAATATTTGAAAAAAAGTTTTGTCCCATGCCTTTGGTCCATTGTTTTCCCCTCAGCACTCAATAAAGTGAAGTTAGCTGGTGGCTGAAGTGAAAATACCTAATTTTTATAATATATCTAATATAATGACAATCGTTATTCAAGTTTAAACATAAGAGTATTCAACATGGACAAACAGAGCATTTAATTTGTATAGATTCAACGAAAAAATATTTCATCTTTACAGTTTTATTTGAATCCTAAATAGTTGATAGTTTCAAATTAATCAAATTTTAACAAAGTTAAATTGATTGTAATAGATAAATAGATAATTCTGAAAGTTAAACAACGCTTTTACTATCTGGCCGTAGCAAAAAGAACAGGGGAAAAGGGGGCAGTTTTACGAAAATAGGGGAAAAAGGGGAGTTTGGAAAATAGGGAAAAGCAGGGGTATAGGGAAAAGACTGAGAGAGTGGCGATTTGGGGGGAATTGGGCTTGAAATTTCCATCAAGGCATGAAATTCGACCATACATAAAAACATCTATCGCTTCTTGTTCAGAGAAAACCTATATAAAAGTCAAATAGAATTGAGAAGACTTTCTGGTGATTAACAGGAGCTGAAACCAAAAATAAAATATTTGAAATATATACTCTTCTACAATTTATAGCTTGTTTCTTTTTTACGATGAAAAGGAATAAAAAATTTTCTTACTTTCAATTTATTAAAATCAGGTGGCCCTTGCGGCCTCAAGGTTCCGTTTATTTGTATAAGTCTTGTGACGTTGGGCAAATCGGGCTTGAAATTTTCAATGAGGCTTGAAATTCAAACATACGTAAAAAAAATCTATGCTTCAGAGAAGAGCTATAAAAAAGTCAACCAGAACTGTGAGAGAAAAGGGACCACTTTCTGATGATTATCCACAGGAGATGAAAACAAAAATAAAATATCATTCTATCTCTAATTTATGGCTCACTTGCTTTTTTATGGTCCATAAAGATTTGGAACTTTTATATTTTCAAACTTTCTCACGTGACGTGAGTTTTTTTTTCGAAACGAATGTTAGCATTTTTCAAAACTTTGCTAAGGCTTTTAAATCAAAATAAAAAATTCTTCAGATTATTGCGATTCTAATTTTTAACTCAATTTGATGTATGATTTGATGTTTTAATTTGTAACTGTCCATATTATAATGAATATAATTTAAAAATTGGTTAATTATGAATAAAGACTCTCTACAAATGTCTGATTCTATTAAGAAGGTTCGCATTTAAATGATAAAATTGTTGTTTATAAAGAGAAAAAGGTATTTTCCTTATAAAATAATTAAAGTACACTCTAAAATTCAATAAATAAGAAAATTACTGATTCGAAGTCAATTTTGACTGATTCGAATTATGGTAAATTCGACGACTGACACGTCAGTGGTACAGTGAATTTTCATATCAGTCCAATATGTTAAACTTTCATATAAAAAAGGTCCATTTTCAGCCAAAAAGATGAATTTTCACCAAGGCGATTTATTAATTTTTCACCAAAAACGACAAATTTTCAACAAAATTCAAGAAGTTTTAACCAAAAAGTTGAATTTCTAACTAAAATAGAATAATTTCAACAAAAAAAAAAGAGAAGAATTTTTAACAAAATGGTTAAATTCTTGACCGAACAGATAAACTTTCAACTAAAATGCATAATTATTAACCAAAAGAATGCAATTTTAACAAAGCAATGAAACTTTCAACCAAGGAGTTGAATTGAAAAAAAAGCGAATTTTCCGTCAAGAAGATTAATTTTATACAAAAACACAAATTTTCAACAAAAGAAGATTAATTTAAAAAAATTGTTAACAAATTAATAGTGAAATTTTGAACCAAATAAATAAATTTCCAACAAAACACATAAATCTTTATCTTGAATGATGAATCATTAACCAATTGACAAAAATGAATTTTCCTCCGAGCTGATTAATTTTCTATAAAACAAGATGAATTTTCAACCAAAAAGTTCAATTTTCAACTAAAAAAATTGATTGAGAAGAAAGAATTCTCGAGAGAATTCTTAACAGATTAGTTGAATTTACAACCAATCAGATAAATTTTCAACAAAACAGATGAATTTTAGGCTGTGTCTAGTCGTACCGAAAAATTAGGGAGGTTGGACCAATATTATTTATGTGGCCAGTCATACAGGGGTGCTTTCACGCCCCCACGAGACCTTGGAAAAGGGGTAGGTGATTCACCAACGTTATTTCTATGGCCAGTCACAGGGGTGCCTTTCCGCCCCACCCAAAAATTCGGGGCGACTAGCCAAGCTTATGAAATATATTGCACTAGTCATCCCGAATTTCGGGACGACGAGACACTGCGTAAATTTTAATCTCAAGGATGAACACCATTAACCAAATGAATGAATTTCTATCGAAGCAGTTCAACATTCGACCATAATTTTCGGCTTAAATGATGAACACTATTAACCAAATGAATGGATTTCTGGCGAAGCAGTTCAACTTTCCACCAGGTAGCTGAATTTTCAAATAAAGAGATGAAATTAAAAAAAAAATCTTGACTTTCCAACTAAAAAATATAAATTTTCAAACAAAAATGGAATAGTTAAATTTTCAGTTAATAAAATTAGGTTTCACTCTCACAACAACGAATTTTCAATAAAATAGTACAATTTTCAACCATAGAAATAAGTTTTTAATTAAAATAATGAATCTTTAACCATACAAATTAATTTTCATCAAAGTATTTTAACCATCAACTAACAAGTAGAATTTTAAATAAGAAAATATGTATTTCTTTATCATGCAGTAACTACCACTAATTGTATCAGTAATTTTGATTGATCTTATCCGTAATTTTCATGTGTTAATCAATCATTTATGGTTAATTTTAATTATTCATTAAGATGTAGGAATTTAATGAAGAATTTTAATTTATAAATTATTATTATTATACCATTAAGCCATTTCCCTATAGGGGTAGGCGTGACTGGCTCGGTGAGGAAAGGAGTAATGTAGGGTAGGGGGTATAGACTCCGACCCAGGTTGCTGATCAATCTCTCTAGTGACCACCACAAGTGGAGAGCCTCACAAGGTTGTTAGGTGAGGCTGCCCACTCGGGCCCATTAGCATCCAAGGTCTTCAGGTTTTCAAGGTTTCAGGCGTCATTCACTCTATATTGTCACTCTGTTTACAAACTATTTGTCGCCACACTTTTCTGTCCTGGCATATTACTCTAGCTTCCTTCACGACCATGCATTTTTTAATGGCAAGCTGTCATGTTTCTATGGCTTCTGATGGCTTCTGATGTCTCTTCGGATTAATTTCTCATTCGCAGATTGTAACCATTTTTTGGGCGGTCTACCTCTATGCATTCTGCCATTTACTTTACCTTTATACACTTGTTTGGCCAGTTGTTCATCTTTCATTCTTCCAACATATCCGAACCATCTCAACCGATTTCTTTCTCACATGTCAACTAGTGTCTCTCCTGTACCACGCATGCTTGGAGAATTATCTCCTTTCAAACTTTGCCCATCAGTGTTTTCCCGCATAATATTATGCGCAGAGGTTTCATGCCAATAGCGTTAATTTTACTCTTGTCTTTTTCTTGACAGGTCCATGTCTCGCTACAGTATAGTACAGCCGGTAAAAATATAGAATTATGTACGACCATTTTAGCTTTTTTTGATGATTTTACTTGTGAGAATGGACCCTGCTCTACCGATAACCTTCTTACCCTCATTTATGCGCCTATCCAACTCCCCATCTATTTTTCCATCGCTATTGAATAGGCTACCCAGATATACGTACTTATCAACTTGTTCTAATCTCTCATCATTTAGGACAATGTTGCACATCGTTTTCTTACTTTTTCCTCCAAAAAACATGATTTTTCTTTTATTTAGGTTAATTTTGAAGCTCATGTTCTTCATGTTTATAATAAGTTTATTCAACATTCTTTGCAAGTCCTCAGTATACAATACAGTAATACGGTAATTTTACTATTTTATCATAGCAGACTCATCGGTGACAAATATTGACAGAAACAGAAAATCAGTGATTTCAACTGACTATTTGATTCAGTCAGCAACATTGACTCATTCATCTGTTGAAACCACTGTTTTTCAGTAGAAATAAGTGATATTCAAGTAAAAGCGTGCTTGAATAATTTATTTAGTCAAATTTTGACTGATTTATATTTAGTGTCTGTCTACATTCTATATTTAAATCATTAAAAAATTGTAGGTCGTTAATTTGCAACAAAAAAGGAACATTTAAATAATACTTGTATATTCTATGATAGGATTCATAATTATCGATAATTACAATTGATCGTAAGTATACCTTCACTTAATAGTATATTGTCTCATTGGTGCATATGATATTTTATGTAACAAAGGTATGGTTTACAAGTTTATATCGTCTGATATTTGAGGTTAGAGTGAAGCATCCATAATCTTACACGGTTGAAAGCCAATGCGCATGTGCGGAGAACGATTATGAACATAATCGTACTTCATGCAATCCGCACACGCGCATTCACTGTCCCTCCTCCTGTTTTGTAAACGGCTACTTTCAGAACTGAAAAGGCGCTGATAAAACTTACATTTTTTGACGTTGGTACACGATAAGAGGCAGAAAAACGTGGAATTTCGGCAAAACCAAACGCTTGAAAATATCTTTTCCGAATGACGCTCTGATTAGTCTAACTCCAATAAACTATAAAGCAACCATATTTTCGATTGCAAATACTACTAATTTTAATTTTTTTCTGGTTTATTTTGGCAAGAAAAACTCAAATTTAAAGATTTTGAAATAAACAAAACAACCAAAAAACATGGAAGGGCTGGTAACTATGTAAACTGTAAAGCCAAGGATGAGGTCATTGTCGTGGAACTTTTTCATTACATTCTTCTGGGAGGTGGGAGATGATGAATAATTACAGAACATGTCCGTTAAATTTTGGATTTTGAATCTCTTTAATATCTTCATTAGAACTGAGGATAGTATAGTTGTACATTTTTGTAATTTTAAGCAACAATTTTAATTATTTCTGAAATATTTTAACTGCAATTAGTTCATAAATACTTTTTTCATATTCATAATTTTTTTTCAAATTCTTGCCATTATCTTTTGCGTAAAAAAAATAGTCTAAACTTCACTAAATTTTGTGTCCCAAATCCCTTACTTTTTTTACATTTTTCATTCTGTAGATCACACAAAAACTTTCACATTAACTTCTTTGAGCTCATTTACGTAGAACACTTTGTGCTTTCAAATGACTATTTACTTATAACGCTAGCAGTTTTTTTACTAATTGTAGCCAGACGCCTCCATTTTTCTCGCTTTTTAATAGGATTATTTAGGAAGATTTTTTCGATCGTGGAAAGAATCTGGAAATAATATCGAAGTAAGTGAGTACTGCAGTGAAAAGTACAGTCGTGAATCAACAGGTGTGCTTCAGGCAAGAGAACCCGTCTTCTAACTAAACTGCTTTGCTCTGCACGACGCGCACAGTCATATTTCATAGTGAGCACACATTTATTTATCGCGTTCTCGGAGCTCGAAGGAAGAAGCTTCCTGAATTACGAGGCCCGGGGAACGCAAAACTTATCTCGATCGTTGTTGCCTTCGCACAAAAAAGAGTCATAATTCAATTTGTCCAATTTTCGCATTCCCATTCCCATTCTCATTCCCATTAAGAATAAGAGAAAAGAATCCGGAACAATTAATGTAATATCCAGTTCATGCCATTATTTTATTAGTTAATTTTTGTCTATCCTAAAGAATTCAAAGTGATAGGAGAAAGGTAGGAGCACACAGTGCGGCGAAATCAGATATTGGGTTTCAAGAAGCTCATTAAAGAAAAATTGGACTCTATTGTTATTTGAGTTGGAAAATGACAAAAACCCATCATTTGTAGGGCTTCGTAGGGATGTATATAGGTCATAGGTAAAATGACTGCCGTTTGTGAATACAGGTCTAATGACATCTTTTATTGCATGGAGATTTGTTCTACGTGTCTAATGCGAGGAAAAATACTGAGAACCCTGACTAAAATGCTCAGCATAGCGTTGCTTTGTAAATACATAAAAATGTAGGCCTTTTTCATTCATAATTACCCTGTTAGTACTAGAGCCAAAAGTGCGAGAACCCTGAGTCAAATGCTCATCATAGCGTTGCCATGCAAAAAAAATGAAAATATACTCCTTTTCACCTAAAATTACCATCGCTGTTAGAAAAATCTGTATTAAATTTAATACAAATGTATATAAAGTTATTTGCATACACGCTTTTTATGATTAAAGTGCAACGAACTCTTTCCAAAATTTGCCTTGAAAGGTAGAAATTTAATGGGTGTACAATTGATTGTAGGTTAGGTTAGGTCTGTCATTTAATTCACGTAATTGAACTTTTTGACTTAAAATCCAATTTTATTTTCGATTAACTGCAAGAAGGCATCATGTTTCATTATTAAGAATCGAACATTACTGCTACTCTTATTTTGATTCTGTGTAAAATGGAATTATCTGAGTGATTATCATGAATTTATATGAAACTTAATAAACACGTACCTAAATAGAGATTTCATATCCTTGAGATATTAATTTTAATATACATAGGTATTTTTAATGAAATGAAATTAATTAATTAAATAAATTTAATGTGAGGAAAAATAATGAGAACCCTCAGGAAAATGGTAATCAGATCGTTTTGCTATTCAAAAGCATGACAATTTAGGCCTTTCGACCTACAAATGCTCAAATGTGATTTAAATTTGGTTTAAACCAGCATGAGGGATCGGAAGATTGGAAATGTTCAACACGAACAAAAAAGCGAAAAAATCTTCACAGTACCACTTAATTGCTGCCGCCCGCTTGACTAAATGATTTTTTATATTTGTACTACCTACTTTGCACTGCTTATTGATATTTTCTAAAAAAAGCACATATAGTAATTGTAGTACATACTACATACCTGAAGAAAATAATCCTTATGCATAATTCAAATTCCTTAATTTCATTATTTTTTATAAACGAATTAATGACAAAGAAGTGCAACTTTCAACCAAGTATTTGCATTTTCAACGGGAAATATTAATTTTCTACATAAAAAATGAATGTTTAGCAAAATACATACATTTTCAACCAATAGTTGAATTTTAAACAAAAAAAGATTACGTCTTAGCAAAAAGAAATGTTAACAACAAAAAAAGATGAATTTTCATCAGAAAGTGGAATAGTTAAAAAATTTTCTACGAAACTTAATTTTTAATCAATAGAAAAACAAAATTTCAACAAAATAGTTATATTTTCAACTAAAGAGATAAATTTTCACCCAATATGACGAATCCTTAAGGAAAAATTGTAACAGAATAGCTGAGTTTCCAAATAAAAGAGAAAAAAGTTTCAATTAAATTATTGCATTATCAAGCCACAAAGGACGAATTTTAAAAATTTCAACCAAAACGGATGACTTTTTGACAAAATTGATGCTTTTTCAACGAAATAATCAAATTTTCAAAAACAAAAAAAGAATAATTTTCGATGAGATACATATATTTTTAACAAATAATAATAGATCATAATAATAGGTCATGACTTACCTACGACTTTCAATAAAAAGTATAATCGACAGATATGAACTTAATATGAATGAAGTTGTGTAAAAATTAATTTTGGATCCGCAAAAGTGGATCATTTTGATCCGAAGTTGATAATCAGAATAATTTGTAACGGTTTTATATCCTGGGGTTTGCTCTGTCTTAAATTCCAAAAATCGTCTTTACGTTATTAAAGGAAGTTCCCTACTCCTGATATTCATAATTAAAAACCGACTCAAGTTCCACATGAAATATTTACCAAATACCTTGAAATTTTTAAAAGAAAGTCCTAAATATAAATTCCAAAATACAAAACAAGGTGACTTCGTCGAATTTAAGGAACAGTTGCAAAACGAAAGTCACCTGCCATTCGAATATCTCTGGGCCTTCAGGTGCATCTAAGAAGGGCCTGACTAACCTGTCACTTTGCCGAAAATGTTCCGCTCGACTACGACTCGTCGGTTGCATTATAGTATTATGCCACTAACGCTAGCCAAATAGGCACAGCGCGTGGCTGCATAATTTTGCTGAAATTATTCAGAGGCAGGTCGTGAATCTGTATTCCAGAGTCTATTACTATTCCCATCCAAACAATGCAAAGAAGAAGAAGAAGAAGATTCTTCTCCTGGTTGCTGACCATTCTCGTGGTCACGCGACTCTACGTGCCGTATAATCGCCAACATGGGATTATCCCGCGGAATTCGGAAGGAAACTGCCCAAGGGCGCAGGAATTTCGGCCATACCTGATATGTACCATGAACCGTGGGAAGAAGTCAAGCGGCCTTGGCTTTTCTCAAGGATTCACGAATATTTTGCCAATTTCTTTGTCCGCTCGTTTCAAATTTGAGCCATAACGAAGGACCCATTAAATAACTTCTGATTATTTCAATAAATGGAGTTCTCATTCGGAGAGAATAGATCTTTCCACGGTTTCTATCATTACCAGAATTCCGGCACGCCACCATTTTTTGCCCATTTTTGTAGAATTTATTCCAATTCAAAAAAATGGGTCGAATCAATTGGATTTCTAGAGAAGACGGTATAATTATTGGACCTAATATCAGAGAAAATACGTATTATATGGTTTATTTAAGTCTGTAGAATTAAAATGGAAGAATAGTCAATATTTTTAGTGTTCAGTGTCTCTAATTTTAAAATATATTATTTTTTGAATTTACACAACACTTTCATTTTTGATGTTAGGCAATATTTAAACAAAGCCTTCAGAACTATATCTTTTTCAGATTTCCAATACTGTCCCAAAAAATAAAATTTCAATATGTTGTCTTGCTAGCCAACTTATATCTGGCGTCATCCGCGTTCATTCAAGGAATATTGTTTAATATTCAAAAATCAAAAGAATGTGAGTATATGAATTCCCAAGAAGCATTAAAGAAAAAATGTTTACTTTGAATAAACCCCATTAGATATTTTAAAATTATTATACCATTAAGCCAAATCCCTTTCGAAGTAAGCGTAAATCATTCGGATCTAGCCTCCTTTTACTACCAGGGATCAGAGAATTCATATGGGAAGATTGAGAAAGGGAAGTGTATAGGAGGAGGTATAAATTTTAGATCAATCTAGATTTCCCGTGCTGCTTATTTAAGTAACACGTTCGTTCCGCAACGCCGCTCCGACACAGGTAGCTGATCTATCTCTTTAGCAATCACCCCAGGCGAAGAGCTTCACAAATTCAGCATGCGTTTTAAATAGGATTTAAATAATAGAAAGGATTTTTAAAAATGAAAATATTTTAGAATGCTCTGAATTTTTCCGAAATGTTGTTGATTATTTTGGAATGTTCAATACTCTTGTGCAAAACAAAAAGAATACTGTGCAGTTCGCAGGCCTCGGACTTATCTGAGAATTTCAAGATAGTATCAATAGCAGCATACATTTTGAAAAATTATCAAAATAATAGCACGCAATTTTTTAAATTCTAAACCGAAGGCTTAATTATTTTTTAAATCTTGTATACATTATACATCTCCCATGCAGGGCTCGGATTAATTAGATTAGATGGCTTAAAGACGTCGCATTAATCACATACAATTACAAAGAAAGTCGCATGGAATTTCGAAAAAAGTCCACAAAAAGTCACATATCAAATTTTTAAAGTTATGAAAAAAGCAGTATCAGACATTGAACGACTGAAATAATAACTTTATTCGTTTAGTAAATATAGAGTACATCATTTTCACTGATTTTCAAATATTATTTACACAATCAAAATAAATTTTAATGTTAAAACAAATCTTTAACAATAGTCATTCAGATTAAAGGATTTTGAATCTGGGTTTAAGATACACTTTTTTCTGAACTCTGTTAAAGTTCTCAACTTCGGTTATTTTCAAACGAGTGAAGTTTATAATTTACATTAATTTTTAACTTCAGGAACATTCATTTTAAATAATTTGAACTCGAAACTGGACAACTTGGGCTTTAAATTTGAGAATGTATAATTTGAATATGAAATAATACATTTTTTAAACATTCAGACTTCACTAGTTTTCAAGTTGAAAAAGTGAAATTCCAAGCAAAAAATACGTTTTTTTAACAAACTAATGAAGTTTTATGCAAATAGTTGAATTTTCAACCTATAAAGATGAATTTTTAACCAAATGTTCGAATGCTTGTACACAAAAAGATTAAACTTCAACCAAATAGTTAAATTTCCAAGCCGAAGGGGCTACTTTTTTAAAAAATAGTTGAATTATGAACCTGAAATTTTGAATTTTCAAAAAAGAAAAAAATATATATATTTCTCAACCAAATTGAACTTTCAATTAAAAGAGAGGAATTCTCAACGAAATAGTTGACTTTTAACCAAATAGTTAAATTTTCGAGCGAAAAGATGAATTTTTTAAAAAACAATTGAATTTTTTACAAATAATTAAGTTAGTTTTCGATCAAGAATGACGAATTTACAATCCATCAGGACGATTTTTTAAATCCAAAAAGCCGAATAATAAACAAAACTGTAAACATTTTTTCCAAAGAAGATTCATTTTGAATAAAATAATTGAATTCTCAATTAAATAGTTGAATTTTTAAATAAAAGAGATTAAACCTTAACTAAAACAAGTTGGATTTCAAACCAAATTTTTGAATATTCAAGCTAATAAGGAGATGGATTTTTTAGAAGGTAGTTGAATTATTAGTCAGGGAAATTGAATTTTTGACGAATAGATCATTTCCAACCAAGAAAGATGAATTTGTAACCAACTGGATGAATTTTAATTTCAAAAAGAAGATTTTTTGGAAGACAGTTAATATTTCAACAAAAGATTGATTTTCATTCAAGAAAGTTGATTGTTTAACCAAAAATGAGAGGCAAATTCTTAACTAAAAAAATAGAACTTACCGCTAAAAATAGAAAATGGAAAATAAAAGGGGAATAGGGAAAATTTCTTGAAAACAGAGAATAAAAGCAATCCCCATAAAAAGGAGGAAAAAGAGAAATAGAGGGAAAAGCATGAAGGCTGTAATTGGATTTTAAATTAATCAATTTTCAAGGTTCCTGATTTGAAAATGTCCAGCTTTCACGACTAATAATTTAAAAAAATTAAACACGGATTCACAAAATTATAAATTTTCCTATTTTAAACGCTCTTAATTAAAAAATTTCTAAGATTGCAACTTCAATAAGAAATGATTCGAGTTTTAATGTTCTCAATTAAAATAGTACAATTATTATACCTTTTTAATTTAAATTTAAAAAATGCAATTGTGATTTAAAATGACGATTATAATTGACGAACTTCTGACAAAAATGAAAAAAAAGTTCATATGAAATTTTTTCAAATATCCTGGATAACTTTTTAAAATCCCTCGAAATGTTCTTAAATCCTGAAAATTTTTTGAAACCCTGAAGAATTTTGAAAACTCGTTGAATTCCTTAGAATCTTCAAACATACCCTAACATTGTTAAAATTTTTTGAAAGCCATTGAAATTGTTCGAATCTTTGATCCTTGATTGAAGATCCTATAAAATCGATCAAATATCTACGAATTCCTTCAATTACATTGAAATTCTGTAAAACATCTTGAAATGAAACCTCTATCAAAATTTCTTCAAAAAGGTTGAAAACTTTGAAATCCTCTGAAATCAGACGAAGCTTCGTGAAACGTCTTTAAACTCCTTAAAATCTTTGAAACTCTCTGAAATCTCTTGAAATCTTCAAAAGTTTTAGAAATTCCTTCAAAATGTTTTGTAAATCTTTGAAATCCCTTGAAATATTTTGAAGTTTTCAAAATCTTGAAATATTTTGAATTTTTAATTTACAGGCCAAAGTGGAAAAATAGTTGCATTAGTGAGAAACTGCAGAAAATAGTATCACTGGTGTCATTTTTTCAAAATAGTTTCATGGTTTAAAAAAGTGTCAATAAGTGTCAATAGTGGCGTGAGGTCGAGGCCCGTACGCAGTGTTACTTAAGCATACAAATTAAATCTTTAGAGCCACTCATATGTATTTTTCTGCTATTTTATAAAAGCCCACAGTTCATAATGTTAAATATATACAAATATATTCGACTATTTCTCATACCTTAGAAATAAAGGAACCTCTTACTTTATCACCACGCAGAGAAACCCGAAAGTTGGATAAGGATATCTCAGAAGTAGTTTACCGAAGTATATCCGCTCTTTAGATTTAGAGTTTAGACCGGTTGTACAACATGATAATGGAAAGACACGACTATTTTATTCTTCAAGTCTCAGCTGTTGTACTTCACTCCGAAGTACATATGTAAACACGATATTGACCAACCATGACTTTCTTTCCCACGCTAAACCCTCCTAACTACATTCAAGTACTCTAGTTTTATTCCAAATAAAAAAAGGGACTGAAGTACTTCGAAGTAATTTGAAACCAACCACTTTTCTTATTTCAAAAAACTTCATTTCCACTTCACCTCTTTTTGGAAATAAAAAAAAGCAGTGGCCACTCAAACTAAAAAAAAAAATCAGGTTATTTCCCGGTTTTCCCGGTTGAATTTTAAGTGTTTATATGAATAACTATTCAATACTAATTGCTTTATTATATAAATTTTAGAAAGAATAAAACAGCTTGGAACTTCAAGGTACAATATATAATGTAAATTACTGTAAAAGTAATTTCAGACTTTACAGACCAAAATGTAGGTATGCAAAATTAATGTTGGTTCCATATGTTCCTATGATTTCAAGTCGAAATACATATATCGCATTTTCAACAAAACAGTGGAATTTTCAACCATATATAGTTTAGTTTTACAGCAAAAAAGACGAATGTTTTAGAACATAGTTGAATGATCAACCTAAAAGGATGACTTTTCTACCAAAACATTAATTTCCAATCTCATAGGATGAATTTTCTACCCAAAAAGAAGAATTTTTAACAAAACGGTTGAATTTTCAACAAAAAAAAAAGACTTTAAGAAACTAGTGGAATTTTCAAACAAAACAGTTAGATTATCAAACACAAAAGATCAATTTTAGAACATGAATGTAATATTAGACTTTGAAATTAATAATTATTAATTTAAAACCATAAAAGATGAATTTTCAACCAACAAAGATGACTTTTCTACCAAAAGATGAACTTTCAACTTAAAACGACGTATTACCTACCAAAAAGAGACGAATGTTGAAGAAAACAGTTGAATTTTCGACCAAAAAATATGACTTTTGAACAAAACAGGGGAATTTTCAGGAGAATAATAATAAAAATTTCCAACAAATAGTAGCATTTATAAGCAAAAGAGATGATTTCTAAACCTCAAATATAATAGTAGACTGCGAATAAAAAAAATTAAGTTTCAACCAAAAAAGGTGATTTCTTAAGAAAATAGTGGTATTGTCGACAAACGAGTTGAATTTTTAACTAATGAGTAGAATTTTTAATCAAGAGATACGAATTCTCTACTAAAAATGTGATAGTAAACTTTTTAATTGGAAAGAATTGATTTTCGAAAATAAAAAATGAATTTTCACTCAAAAAATATAACTTCTCTACCACAAGATGAATTTTCAATTCAAAAGGACGAATTTTCTACCCAAAAACACGATTTTTTTTAAATAGTTCAATTTTCGACCAAAAAATATGTTTTTCTAACAAAATAGTTGAATTTTGAAAAAAATAATTCAATTTTCTGGCAAATAGTAGAGTTTTTAACCAAAAGAGATGAATTTTGAACCAAAAATATAGTAGTAGACTTTTCAATCAAAACGAATTACCTTTCAACAGCAACAAAAAACGACTTTCATACTGAAAGAGAAATTTTTAATCTAAAAGGACACATTTTTATCCAAAAAGACGAATGTTCAACAATACTCTTGAATTTTCGACCATGAGAGATGACCTTTTAACAAAATAGTTCAATTTCAAAAAAATAATAATAAGGTTTTAACCAAATAGTAGAATTTGTACCCAAAAGATATGAATTCTGCACCAAAAATACAATAGTAGATTTTTCAATAAAAAAGAATTCATTTTCAAACAAAAAAAAGCTAGATTTTCTTATTGAGTTCTATTATTAATTCAGTACTACTCATTTGAGTGACAAAATAATAAAAGTGTGAAAAAAGAGGAATTCTTTTTAAAAAGTGGGAAAGGTGTGAATTTTCTTAAGAAAAGAGCCTAGTATTATACCTCGATTGTAATTTAGGATATTATCCGCGTTTTTGTGAAGGATATAAAATATAGATTTGAGATTTTCGATGAGAAATCATACTTCAAGCTATGATTTATTTGGTAAAATTATACTTCTATGTCCCCGAAATGACCGGAACTGCATACATTTTGTATTTGAAGACAAAATATATAACACGTGAGCTTATAGCACTTTTAACTTCAAGGCAGTTCTTCTCAAGCCGCAGTTTTTCAATCCATTTGCGAAACATTTAAAGAATCCCCAAATTATAACCTTATTATGCCAATTTTTAGTAATATATTAAATATCTAAAAAGGAAGTTTTCATTTCTCAAATATATATATATTAAATTCATTAGGTAACTTAATTTATGATATTGAGTTAAATGTAAAGTCAGTCTCTCTTGGCGGATAGTGAAGTATGGTTGAAAACGAAAAAAAAACGAAAACTCATTTACTTTTTTGAATTCAGTCCACCGAAGACGTAAATTCATCTTGATCGACGTACTGTCTGTCGCTATATGGGCAGACTTTTAAGATTTTCTTTTAACTGTGCTAATACGGAGTACAATTTCGAGCACAGTTTTTTTATCAAAAAACGAGACAATATTTACTGCAAAAGTGAAAAAAAAAAATCTACACAACGCCCCGGTTTCAACAAAATTTCCGGCTGTTTCTCGGCTTTTTCACGGTGTTCAAAATTTCAGGTTAATTACCGAATTTCCCGGTTTTCCCCATCAGTGGGCATCCCGAAAAACTATACAAAAATGAAGAGAGGCTTCGAAAGACCATAAAAAGTCAGATAATTATTTTTTAAACACTTTAATAAACGGAGGTCAGGAACCCGAAAAGTTGAAATGAGGTTCGATGAATGAAGTATAATCAAAGAATTAAAGTCAAACCGCAAACTTGATTTAATTCTGTAGTTCCTTTCCCGAAGAACCACTTTTCTAATTTTCAAAACTTAATTTCCATTTAACTTCTTTTTGGAAATGAAATAACTATATAAAAATAGAGTTCGAAAGACCAAAAACAGTCAGATTCTTTTTTTTCTAACCCTTTAATAAACGGAGGTCAGGCACCCGAAAATTTGAGAAAGTTGTGATTTAAAAAATATGAAGTATAATCAAAGAATTAAAGTCAGGCCGCAAATTTTATTTAATTCCGTAGTTTCGTTCCCGAAGATTCCGTTTGTCGGCATTGGTGGTTCGGTTCAGCGAGGGTCCGATTTTATTGCAGAGATTCTGTCGAAGAGTTTACAGGCTTCGGTCCAGTGTATGATTAGACTTGGAACTAGCAATTTCAAAGGAAATTGTCTCTCCTTTTACACACTGCTGTGCAATCAGACGCACCTGTTCTCAAACAGTGGCACTGCTGAATTTCGAATGTGAGAATTGACTCAGTGGCAAACGTAGAATTCGATCAATCTTCTGAGTCTACGATTCTGATGTGACTATCATCAGAAGTACAAATTATGCAGCTGCTCAGACCTGCACAATTTTAGAGCATGCATTTCTCCATCTGCCTATACGCTCTCTGAATATTAATCAACCATCTCAAAAATAAAAAAATAGTCGTAGAAAATTTATCATTCTGATGGGGAGAGAAGGGGAAGTTGGCGCAACCTTATTTGCAATAAAATTATCGTAAATAGTTCTATCGCCTGCACTCTTGTACATCAATATGACATTCAGGACAATTTCATAATCAGACGATTTTCAAAATATTTGCATTAAAAATGTTGTACATTGTTTTCTCACCTTTTCCTTCAAACACCATGATTTTCGTTTTATTTATACGTTAATGTTGAGGCTCCTGTTCTTCATCCTTGTATTTAGTTTACGCAACATTCTTTGCGAGGCTTTGATTGATTCTGGCATAACAACCTAGTCACCTGCGAAAGCTAACCCCCGTACCCTCAATGTCTCGAGATCTAAACCTTCTTCATCAAAGAGGGTCATTCTTAGACACTTGTCCATAAATATGATAAATAGCCATGAGGACATAACGCATCCTTGTTTAACGCCTTGCAACAAATGCACAGAAATAAATCCACTTTAGGCTTCCCATATCTTTTCTTCTATTATAGTTTCATTACCCTCCCGCGTAAAAAAAGTTTGCATGGCTCAAGCATGGCAAAAAACTTGGAAATATCTGCTGGCTAAAGCATGGTTCACGGCTGAAGCTCTTTTCCGTCTCTCATGCTTAGACCACGTTATACATAAATTAATATTCTTAAGAATATGTAAGTGTTAGAAAAAATTGGCCCGCATGGAAAATCAAAATCATAACTTTGCCAATAGCCGACACATCTCTTAATGGTAAGTCCACTACCCGGGTTCAATCGAACGTGCACCAGATCGTTCAAGACGTCATCTACAAAAACTGTTTTAAAATTTAAATTGCGCCAACAGCCAACATGTATGTCAGTCGACGATCCAGATGCACCGGCACTTAGTAGTTTTAGCACGTATTCTACAAGAAATTTTTAAAATTTTAAATTACTCAAACAGCCAAAATAATTAACAATGGTGAGTCAACGATCGAAGAGCACCGGATCGCGCACCACGTAGTTTAGCACGTATTCTACGAGAACTTTTTTAAAATTTAAATTGTTCCAACAGCCAAAATAACTACCAATGATGATTCGACGATCGAAGTTCACCGGATCGCGCACCACGTAGTTTAGCACGTATTTTACGAGAACTTTTTCAACATTTAAATTGTTCCAACAGCCAAAATAACTACCAATGATGATTCGACGATCGAAGTTCACCGGATCGCGCACCACGTAGTTTAGCACGTATTTTACGAGAACTTTTTCAACATTTAAATTGTTTCAACAGCCAAAATAACGACCAATGATGAGTCGACGATCCAAGTGCACCGGATCGCGCACCAGGTAGTTTAGCACGTATTCTACAAGAACTTTGTTAAATTTTGAATCATTCCAACAGCCAAAATAATTACCAATGGTGAGTCGACGATCGAAGAGCACCGGATCGCGCACAACGTACTTTAGCAAGTATTCTACCAGAACTTTTTTGAAATTTAAATTGTTCCAACAGCCAAAATAACTACCAATGGTCAGCAGACGTTCCCGGTGCACCGGATCGTGCACCAGGTACTTATTTCGACTGTTGGAATGATTTGAAATTTTAAACAGTTCTCGTAGAATAAGTGCCACAGTACCTGGTGCGCGACCAAGTGCACCCGGATCGTCGACTGACCATTGACAGTTATTTTGGCTGTTGGCATAATTCGAATTTTTGAAAAAGTTCTCGGAGAATACGTGCTAAAGTACCTGGTTCGCGACCGAGTGCACCCGGATCGTCGACTGACCATTGGAAGTTATTTTGGCTGTTGGCATAATTTGGATTGTGAAAAAGCTCTCGTAGAATACGTGCCAAAGTACCTAGTGTGCGACTTAGTGCACCCAGATCGTCAACTGACCATTAGCAGTTATTTCATCTGTTCGCGCAATTTAAATTTTAAAAAAGTTCTCGTGGATGACGTCATGAACAACGCGGTCCACGACCCGGAGTACCCGAAGCATCGACTCACCATTTGGAGTTGTTTTGGCTATTAGTACAATTATAAATGTTTTAAAAGTTCTCGTAGATGACGTCTTGAACGACCTGGTGCACTTTCCGGTGCACCCGGGTAGTGGACTTACCATTTAGAGATGTGTCAGCTATTGGCAAAGTTAAGATTTTAATTTTCAACGCGGGCTTATGTTCTCTAACACTTGCATATTCTTAAGAATATTCATTTGTGTTTAGCGTGAAAACGGACAGGAGCAACGCTTTAGCCATGTGCCATTCAGCCGTGTCCCATGCTTTAGCCAGATATTTCCAAGTTTTTTGCAATGCTTGAGCCATTCAAACTTTTTTCACCTGAGCTACTAATAAGTATTTTTGAGTATATTTTACTTACGGCACTTAATAAGCTGATACCTCTGTAATTATTGTAATAGTTGCTTTCATCTCCTTTTCTTTTGTATATTGGAACGATAACCGCCTTTTTCTAGTCCTCTGGAACTTCTCTCATCCCGGTATCATAAATTTATTAATTCACACAACCTGTGAGGTATGTACTTGCCACCGTATTTAAGCATTTCAGCGCTAATACTATCTACACCAGCAGCCTTACCGTGTTTCAAGTTTTTGATTACATCCCTAACCTAAGTGACACAGATTTTTTCAATTTTGTTTTCATTGGGCTGAAGTTCGAGACGTCTACGGTGACGGTTCCACACTAATTTTTCCGAATCTTTAATTTGCAATTTTTCATATTTTTTTTGCATAACAATGTAGAATTATGTTTATAAAAAACATCTGCACTTTCGGTTTTTCGAATTTCGCGAAAGAAAAAAAATGACAGCAAAAAAACAAATTTTTACAAAATCCTACATTTTCACCTGCAATTTGAAATTTGTGCCAATTGTAAAGTAGATTTCATTAAAGGTATCACCTTCAACATATAGAATTAAAAAAAAATTCGAAATCTATTGAGCGGACAGTGGTCAAATTGCACACAATGTGCCCGGAAATCGTACAAACCCACTTATACGGTCCATTTCAAGGTGGAATTCGAAATTTGTGCCAATTTCCAAGTACTCATTATTGAAGGTCTCACCTTCATTGAATAAAATAAAAAAACAATTCGAAATCTATCTAGCGGACAATGGTCAAATGGGACAC
This sequence comes from Andricus quercusramuli, assembly GCA_932178445.1. Classification (NCBI taxonomy): domain Eukaryota; kingdom Metazoa; phylum Arthropoda; class Insecta; order Hymenoptera; family Cynipidae; genus Andricus; species Andricus quercusramuli. The sequence continues at coordinate 143,027 of CAKNXH010062246.1, forward strand.
AATGTGCCCGGAAATCGTAAAAACCCACTTATACGGTCCATTTCGAAGGTGGAATTCGAAATTTGTGCCAATTTCCAAGTACTCATTATTGAAGGTCTCGCCTTCATTGAATAAAATAAAAAAAAAATTCGAAATCTATTGAGCGGACAGTGGTCAAATTGCATTTTGTTCTATAATGCAGTTCTGGTGCTCTATGGCTTCATCTCCTATATTGATTTCAAAATATTTGAGATTTTCTAAATCATACAATTAATGATTCAGAAAAAGAATTTGTTTACACAATTCAATATTTTTTAATCAATCAAATTCTTTACGACACCTATTTGGTTTCGAATATAATAATTAGAAAGAAAACTATTAGCGTTTTCTTTCTGAACAAATCCCTTTTTCATGACAATCTGTGAAAATATAGCCTTAATCAGTTTTTATTAAAGTCATGTCCAAATTTTTGTCTATCAAAATTAACAATAAATTAAAAATAAACTGAATAAAAACAATATTTTATAGCTTCAATAACGTTTGTTAGGAATCTTAGTATGAATTTGAATCAAGTTCTATATTTTTTTATACAACAATTCCAACTCTTCCATCTGGAATATTTGGAAATATGGCTTTTACGTTGGAAGAAACCGAAAAAAATTATTCGATGGTATTCGGGCATTCTCAATCAACTTCAAAAAGGCAGTACTATTTTCTATTGATGTTTTTAAAAGTGTTATTTAAGTCTTTGATGATTTTACTGAGTAACTCTTCTATAATTTTCTAGTATTAGGTGAACCTATTGTTGAAATTACTGGTAGTTTTGAATTTTAGGACGTGCGTGACGTAAGGAAGTTTGGATCAATTTTCACCCGAAGACAATTTCTCAGAGACTGAATTCGGAACCTGCGCGTAAACGCGGTCGGACGTCTATCGTTCTGTGGGATCCATTATCACATAACTGCACCAGGCGTGGGAGCCACTACTGATCCCAAAAGCCCTTCGGGGATACAAATTACTACTATAAACTTTGAATGCCTCCCAACCTCACGCACGTGCGTTTCGAATTCCAAAGTAATTTGAGACTGCACTGGAAAATTCGCAACGGTACACTTTTTTTTCTAAACCTGCACCAATTTCGCAATACTTAAAATCACAATTTTACCATCCAGTTCAAACCCATAAAAGTCTATAGAGCGGTTTATTTTTTATTCCATTAGACGAAGATCAAACTTCAACCGACAAACCTGTTTTTCTCAATCGTTACTCTTAAACTCCTCAATTGTACTGAACTGTTCAGGAAAAGCCCGCAATTTGTCAACTAATATCTTCTACATATAAGTGCTTCTAAACTCCCCTTTTCGAATATACGTTAACGTTGAAAAATATGCCCACGTAGAATTCGCGACTAAAAAATAAATTCCACTACTTATTTATTTTTCTCACTGACAAGTCTGAGCCCTAAAATATGACAAATAAGTAGAAAAATGTCGAAAGTTTCTCTCTTGTTTCATGAGATCCGATGTCAGATAACACCTCTCACCTGACATGTTTGCGAGGCAAAAAACAGGTGCGACATGTCAATCAAATTGGAGAGCAAGTTTTTAAAGTTCGTGCCGCAAAGCTATCGTCTCTTTCGCGAGAGACTCAACTCGTCTAACGTGATTCCATTTCGAGGTCCATTAAATCCTGGCATCTGTCGCAGCTACCGCCTCCGGCTTAACAGAAGTAGAACCGACTTACAACTGAACTAAACCGATAAGAAGAGCAAAAAGCTAATTATCCATAACTATAAGCAGTAAGTTAACAGATATCAAGTGACCTGCGTGTTCACGGGTGCTTTTACTGTTCGAATTTATGATATTAGCCATCTTCCTTAATTGGCATACAGTTTCCTGCAATAACTTAAAGGAAAACTTCCTGGTTCGTGTTTGGACGAATTGCATTAATTCGCTGATAAAAGTAAACAACATCTTCACTTCTGATCTAATTCATAGTGCCATATGTATTTATGCAAATCCCCGGAATAGGGCGAAAAAGTGGAATTTTTGGTTAAAAAAAAAATGAAGAGGTCGTACTTCTTAACCGACTTTAAGGTTTTTCTCAAAATGAAGATGATTACCGTAAACTGGGGGGCTAAGCGGCCCATGTGTGGGGAAAAGGGCGCGCCCTTAATTCTGTATTTAAAGCACGATATTGCTTTTCCTTGGTTTTGTAATTGAAGTTTTACAACTGTTAGCTATAAGCTTCTATATTTTCTACATATAGACGGAACAAATATCGCATTCAGTAATGAAGAATCAAAGGTGCACTGCTTTTACCCACATGCGCCAATTAGCCCCAGTTTATGGTTATAATATTCAAAGAAGTCTTTCAAAGCGGATTAAAAAAAAGCACTTACTTCTTATTTAAGTTGAAAAATGACAAAAAAACAATCATTTTTACTCGAATGTTTACATTTGTACTAGAGATCGTTCGAAAAATACGTAATGCTTATCCTGTCATCTACGGACTTGAAAAGAAAATTAAAATACCGCATTTATTCAGAAAACAATGTGAGTATGCGACGGCACATATCTGTTTAAGTGTTTATTCCAATGACAACTTTTTCCGAGGAACAATCTTGTTTATGAAGGAAGAAAAAATTTCACAGGACGTTGCAAGTTTGAATTTGGTGCAAACTGTAGCGGCATAGCCTACAGGAGGAGCAATGTCTCAACATAGATGAGAGTGTTTTGTACAGCAACGTACGTTCTACAACTGCTTGCTACATAATGCGTTGTTTTACTATACTTTATTATAAAAAAATTGATGGTTTTTGATGAATATTTTATTATTAACATGAAAATTTTTGTTTTTCTTGGTATAAAAACGTCTAGGAAAAATTTATTTTGAAAAGGGAATAAGGTCTATCAATAAAGCCTTTATCTCGATTGTCATCATCCTGCTTGATCTTCTCTTCGTCTAAGGTCTAAGGCAATGTTGCATACTATTTTCTCATTCCCTCTTTTAAACACAATAATCTTTGCTGTATTTACGTTAATCTTTAGCCCAGTATACTATTTGCACTACCATTTATTGTACACAATATTCTCTGCAAATCATCCACTACTTCTGTCATAACAACCTCATCATCTGCAAACATTAATCCACGCAAATTTACTGTCCCGAGATTAACACCTTCTTCTTCTTCTCAGTTGTCCATTTATCCTTAAACTCGATTTACTATATTCGTTTATTGATTTTGTAGCTTCTAGAAGCCAACCATTAACCATTAGAAATGTAATACTAAAAATACCAATTCCTGTTTCTTTGATTTGAACAGAATTACCTATACAATATTTGTTTCTATCTCACAGGCTTCTGTACCGTTAACGCACATCCATACAATGTATTGAAATAAAGCTCATACAAAATATCCACTTTGTCCATATCCTTAATATTTTTATTTTCAATTTAGTCAGCATTACTGCTTTCCTTTTTAGATTTAAAAAATATTTACACGTAATAAATCCATGTATTTGAAATTGTTTAAATTTTGGTACAGGTCATCACATAAATTAAACATGTTTTATGTGCTTTTTTAACATTCAAAAAAATACATAATTTACTTTATTGAAAATTCAACCATTTTTCGGTCACTGGGTATGAATAATATAATCTTCAGGAACTTGTCTCATCTAAGTTAATATGAAAATTCGATAATTTGTGTTTATATTTAAAAACATGTGATGAAAAATCAGTGCCACTTTTCCTAAAACAAAAATGTTGTAGATTTTTCCCTAATGCAATTTTTTCAAGAAAACTCCAGGAGGGTACAATTTTTTTAAACTTTTGCACCGGAACTGTAGAAAAGAGTTTCGAGGGTGTACTTACATATTACACATAATCACGCCTTATTGCTTTCCACGAGTTGGATGTTTGCAAAGACCATAAGGTCTTGGAATCTTGAATTTACCTTCTTCTTCAAATATTCAGTACACATTCAAATCGACTACAATATTTCATACGGTTCCGATTTGCCTATAAAAATTATCAGTGAAATGCATTTTATGAACTTTTCCCCAAAAAATCAATCAATCAATCAAAGATCATATGCTGATCTCTGAATTGTATTACTTTTTGTAAAAAAGTAAATGCTATTTGAAAAAACCTTTAAAAACATAATCTTTCGAAAAAAACATCTCGTGTAACAAAAAGATGACTTTGTGAGAATAGTTTAACAGATTTTTGAAAATTTTACTGAACAGAGACATTAAGCCATAGACTTTGATTCCGTTCAATAACAATTTTTATTGTTAGAAACAACTATTATAAGCAAAATCACTCATTGTGCATTTTTAAACATAGAGAATGTTTATTTTTATGGAATGTCTTGTTTTCATCTCAAAAATTATATTATCACACAACAAATTTCTATTTTACTAGATGTAGTAATAATTATCAGTGCTTTTATCAAACCTTATAACTTATAACAGTGACAGTGATGAAACGAAATGACTATAGGAAAAAAATATTCTAAATTCCAAATAATTAAATGTGTTGAAAAATGGTTGATAACCATGAAAATTTTTATTGAATTCTACGTTCAAAAATGAAAACAAGTAATCCCGCCGAAGAGAAATAGTTTTGCCATGTTCGCAAATGCGATATAAGTTAATTTTTTTCAACAATTATTTATAACAATGATAACTGTTCTCGTTTAGTTTTCGGTAATAATAAGTTATACTTTTATGTAATCCAGCGACAAAATCAGAGTAAATACCGCATTCAAACACCGAAAATACAGCAGATGCACATACTATCCTTTCATTTGTTTATAAAAATTAAAGAAATGAAGAAATTTAATCTTCAATGCAAATTTATGTTTATCGAGAGTATATGTACTAATATTACTAATATTACAAATGATTTGAAATTTAATAAGCTTCAATTTGAAAAAAAATTATCTGTCAATCGGTTAAGAAATATACGACTTCGGAAACATTTTGAACCAAAAATTCCACTCTTTCCTCACTGTGGGGACGGGCTTTGGCCAAAGATGGGCCAAGTCTGAAAGTAATTGAGCCAAATCCCTTTCAGGGTAAACGTGTTTTCTAATTTTCTGAATAATCTGATATAATTAAGTAGGAAGGTTCGTCTACTAAAAATAAATGTGTAATTAATGAAGAGTGGCACTTTCCCAATTTAGATTTGCAAGCCTAGTGATAATATTTAGTATTTCCCAAGACGTGATGTTTGGTCTTCACACGTCGTCGCCGATTTAGGATTAATGGGAGACAGAAAGCAGCGAGTCCAATCTCACGAATAGTATTTTCCCGCTTAATTAGCGTTACCAGGCGCAACAAAACGCAGGTGTTCGCTTTTATCCGTGCGTATGGTGAACAGTAACAGCTGAAACCGAGGCTGAAACCGAGTTGTGTCTTTCTGCCTCGCAAAGCTAATGCCTAATATAAATTCTAGATTTGGCATACGATTTGTATCGCAACGTCTCTGTCTCTCGTCGCCTTTCGGCATTTTCGTCACACCTGTGCCTCTAATCACTTCCTTTGTTCCCATCTTCAAAATACTCAGTAACAAGAAAAAATCCAGAATTGAAGGGGGTTGTCTGGTGTAGAGGGCCGAAACTGAGAGTCATTTTGTCGGATGATTGTGAAGACGAGGCAACAATGGATCTTTTAGACACTTTCAGGATTTATTTGCCAATTATATTGCTCACAAAAAAAATTTTTTTACTTTCGCAGAGCGACAAACATTGGCGGTATAAGGGCTGATGTCCAACCATCTCCGCTTCAAAAAGAAAAACGGCGGGAATGATAACTCTCGAATAAATGGTCGGACATCCAAAAAACCGCAAAAATTTACAAAAATCATATAGTGGCAGTTATCACGTAAATCACAAGAAGAAAAAAATTAGACATTTTTTCAAAAAATAGTAGACCAAAAGTAGAGAATTTCATTTTTTCCTTTAAAATCTGCTCTTTTTTGTTTAAATGAAATTGTTTTAAAACTGTTTTATTCAGTTTGGATTCGTTCGTTTGGTTCACCACGGAATCACACATATTAACTGATTGAATACGCAAGAACAATTCAATTGGTTTAATAGGTTTTCAGTTATCGGGGTCGCCAATTTGAAAAACGTGGTTTTGAAAAAAACGCTGACGCTCGGGTGCCGTGCTTTCGTGCACAAACGATGCAAAAGATCTATAGATGGAGCAATGATTTAACGGAGGCCCGATTAGGAAGATAGTAGAAAAGAATCTATTCTTATTCCCAACGAGCTAGAATAATCAAGGCATGGATTTTTTACCCGGAACATCAGACGTCCCCTCAAAATTAGTCACACATTTGTTGGCAGAAATTATTATCTATTGACCGATTAGGTACGAAATCGGGCAGTCTGACCCTGGTGATGCCCAAGGCAAAATATGAGATCCTATAAAGAAACATGAAAAAAATACAAAAATATCGTACATTGTTCAAAAAAGCTGAAAAGTGCATTTTCTGAAAATGGCCGCCATTGATTTTGTTCAGATTCATATAGCAATTAGAGGGAGATATACTGATAGTTTCCTCATCGTTAAACTATTCTTTCATATATAGATATTACATTTTGTAATAAAACATACATTTTTTTAAATATCAATTTGTTGAAACATTTTTTAGTTAGTCGTGCCGAGGTTTACCGAAATTCGGTTAGCGTCCCGGGTAAAAATATTTGGTCTTGATTTTGTCTTGAGTAAAGACCAGTCCAAGACAATTCCAAGTCATTCTGTATGTCTAGCTCGTGAGACGGAACCAGAGTATTCTTGATGTCTTAGGACGAATATTTTTAACTTGAAGACACAAATTTATGTCTTGAGGGTCATCACTAATCCGCTTCAAACTTTATAGGATGTTTAAATTATTTATCTTCATGGTATTTATTGTTTATGTGTTGATAATTTCATTGGTCTGCAATAGTTATGCTGTTTGGATGGCGAATCTAAAAATGTTGTCCATTTTTTCCTATCTCCAACAGTTCACTAGATACTTCTAGAAAATGACAGTTTTAATCTTTTCATCAAAAATTTTATATGCCTGCAGTTGTTGAGACAGACAGGTTCCGAATTTCTTATTTAAAAATTATTTATTACAAAATTACAAGTTTTATCGGTTGTAAAATTTTAATCCTCAGCAGATGTCAACTGCTTGGTCCTCACCTAGCTACCTGATTCCTGGAAATGGCAGGCCCTGTCTGTGGGGTCCATAGTTTATAGAGGCCGCAGTATAATGGACAATAAAATTTACAAACTAAAACTTCTTTACTTTTGACCCTGGCAAATGTTAAGGCCACAAACTGGCAATATACTTTTTTTAAAGAGCAATTCGTTATATTTATCAGGACTTACACTTCTTGTCTTGAAACAAGTCAACCTGGTATTGTCTTGGCTCAGTCAACAGTCATAAATGCAAGCAAAGCCTGTATATCTCCAATGTCTAGCTGGTGAGACGGAGCCAGATATCACTGTCTTGGAGACATATTCGAGACATATCGAAGACATACAAGACAAAACCAAGACAAAATATTTTTACCCGGGGTAGAACAAATATTTTTGGTGAGCCTAAGGGAGCTGAAAAAGGGTCTATTAGTCTAGGTTCACCGAAATTCGTTGGGCGTAGAACAAATATTTTCAGGTGACCTAGAAACTTCGTTCTTAGTTTCATATCTCTTAGAAATTAGAAAAATTACGAAATTCCAAATTAGGGAGAAAAAATAAAACTACCAATTTATTTAGTAACTAAACTGAAATATTCCAAAAGTGAAATTTAATGAAACTAGAAAAATCGAGAGAAAAATTCCGATATTTCAAATGTCCGAAATTAAGAAACCAGAATTTTTAAAATCCCGAAATTGCAACCTCAGGAAACTGATAAAATCCAGAAATTTCTCATTATCCATTACCAAAATTTTAAATTCACAACGCAAAAATATTTAAATTGAATATTTTTTATGTTCGAATATTATTTTATTTTATATCATGCATACTGCGTGTTAAATAGATTTCAATTCAAAATTTTTTAGCATGCACGTATCTCTGGCTGCAAAACAAAACATAATTTTAACCGATACAAATATTAAATATTATTCGGGGGAAGGGGGATTTGAAAATTCGGTAATTTGTCATTTCAGCAATTTACTATTTTTTGAAATTTTGCGACTCTGTAAATTTGGGTCTTAAAATATCGCAATTTTTTTAGTTTCGTTAACATTGACTTTCGTAATATTTCTTTTTTGTAAATGTCTATTTTTTTATGCATTTAAAATTTCGGATATTTTCATTTTTCGGTTTTCGAAAATTTTCTGTTTTAGTAATGATATTTTCGGTATTTTTCAACATTTGGAATTTTTCTTTTTCGGCAAAATTATTTCATCCCTATGATAAATTTCGGAATAATGTGAGAAATTTTAAAATTTAGGAATATTAAGTTACAAGTTTCGCAAATATGAGCTAATTTCAGGAAAATACAGTTATATATTCCGCAATTTTCAGTTAGAATGACGAAATATTTTGAAACATTGTTTCAAACATTGACAACTAAAAATTCCGGAACATGTGATAAAAAAATGTATGTTTCGACTAACGGAAGTTTTATTCATTTACATGTAACAGAAGATTATGATTACGAAACTTTTTTTTTCTTAATTTAAGGTAAATTTATGAAAATTCCGTTAGAATTTCGTAATTTTGTGAAAATTTTATGAAAATTCTGTTACAAATTTCGTAATTTTAACATGTATGTATGTATGTATATACATGTATGTTATTTTTTCATAATCATAATTCACCTGAATATTCAAGTAGGCCTAGGCTCATAAACAAGATTTTTTGGTAAGAAACAAAAGAGACATGACTTATATCTTACCTAGAAAAACAATATACGTTTTTTTCTCATTCATTTTTTATTTTCTCACACAAAAATTTAAGTAGGGTAAAAATAAAAAGATAGGGCTTGGGGTGTGGTTGGAATCAATTTTATGTGTGAAGATCTTGGATTGTGATCCAGATTATTTGCTGTGAAGTAAACACGCGTCGAGCATGTTTTTTTTTTCAGGTAAATCTAACAACCGTGGGTCGTTTCCGTTTTATGGAAATACTTGAGCACAGGGAACAGGTGTGAAACGTTCCTCGCTTGATTCTCAAGAGAGAGAACACCTGAATTCCGAGTCTTTACGATGTGGGTAACTGTAAAGGAAATAGCTCAGTGGAACAAACAGTATAAGGGTGTAATATAATCTGAGAGCACTGATAGAATTCCCCCTTTAGTAAGTTGGAATTTAAAAAATGTGTAAACATATTTCATTCATAAAAGCGCTCTGATCTATACTTATGGGTGACTGACTCATCATCGAAAGCCATTAACAAACTTCTAGAAATTTGTGCTTGGTTCTGAACTAATCTATTCAGATTATTATATTTTCCAAGTAGCAAAATTAATAATCCACAAAATTACACATGTCTAAATATGGATAATTGCAAAGAATCCTTTAAGCAATATTTAAACAAAATATAGAAACTTTAATAGGCAATCCTGCAGATTGTTAAGAGGCTTATTCTTAATGTGCCTATTATTTAAATTCTTTCAAGATCAAAATGAAATCTACTTTCTATGAACCATTTTATCTACCCAAATCAAAACACAAAAAAGCTCACAAATCAAAATTAGAATTCTAACTTCTGTCTCTAATGCGCCAGAAAGGTAGTAGTTGGAAATCTAATTTTGATTTTATAAGGAGGTACATTTCATTTTGATCTTATAATAATTCTAGAAATTGTGTTTAGAGGTCATGAATGACAAACAATTTTCATTTTAAAGCTTTGCATTTTGAAGCGATCGAATTTTAATTTTCAAACTCTGACTTTTATTAGTTTTATTTCCAGAAAAAACATTGATTAATTTTACAGAAATTAAAGTTAACTAATAATTATCATTTTGTGGCTGTTTAAGGTTCCATGAGCGCGGTTTAAACTTTTTTTTTTATTAAAACAAAATTACTTTTTTTTTGACCAAATGAAGCAATTTTAAAAATATCAAAAGGAAACATTGGGTATTTTCAGAGCACCCTAGGGCCTGGTGGCAATATAAAAGAATCAGGAAAAGAATTTTCAGCTATTTTCCCTAATTTAATCGGCGTTCAAACTTTTTTTGAGTCCTTTCAGTCTTCAAAGTCAAGCATAAAAAATTGTCAAGAATAACGCAATAAATGCTGAATAACTCTAAATTTGAAGCGTTCAACATTCAAAATTAAACACAAAAAATCTAGGAATTTTAAGCTCCAACGTTCAACGAATATGTTTAAATTAGAAATTACGAAGGTTTGAAATTAAACAATTCTTGAACAAAACACATTTAAAGTTGAATAATGCAAAAAGGAACTAACAGTATTCAATTTTGAACGTCTTTAAATTTACAATTATTATAATTATTTAACAACTGGGGCTTTCAATTGTAAAATATAGAATGTATTAGAACAATTTAACTTTCAAACCGCATAGTTTTTTTCATGCTACATTTAAAAATTATTTTTTTATTTTAAACTGTCTAATTTTCGAAATTTTAAATTAAATCTTATCAATTTTTAAGAGTTCTATTTAAAAATATTGAGTTTCACATAGACTAATTTAAAATTGTACAATTCATAACGTATTGAACTGAAATTATTAAATTTTTAGCATCGTCAATACCAAATTATTCAACTATGAAGGATTTTAATTGGAAATACTACAATCTATAACGTTTAAATTAAAATTTGTCCAATTTCATGCACCCGGAATCCTAATCCTGTAACTCTGTAGGATTTAAATTTGAAACATAAACATTTTGGACGTTTAAATCTGAAATTATTAAAAGCTTCTTATGTAAAGTTTTTCTCTTTTAAAAGCTATACAAAGTAAAATTATTCAATATTAAAATTTTCCAAAAATTGAAATTAGCAATTTGAAATTGTTTGATTCCAATCGATTCAAGTTCATCAACTCAATCAATTATAGGGGTTATTTTTGTTATTTAGGGGTCATTTTCAATTTTTAGTATTTAAAATGATTGAATTTGCAAAGATTCCAATTAACCCAAGAGTACGCACGCGTTGGTTATTTTTACCGACGGTTTCGTATATTTTAAAATACAGTGTAAACTCGTTCACCTGTTATTTTTTCCGTTTATTACTAAATGGAAATATTGAAAATGAAATTCAACCCCCGACAGCCGAAAACCACACCCCTATCACTTCGACCTGAACAAATCGCAAGTGCCTCCCAGCAAAACACTCAAAAAATTTGAAAAGGTGAAATAATCACACAAGTCACTTTCAGAAAACAACAAGTTAGATTCCCAACCCCATAATATCATTCAACAACCCCCGAAAACCACTCCTGTCACTTTTATATAAATAAATTCGAAGAGCCTCCACGTTAAACACTCAAAAAATTAATAAATGTAAAATAATCTCCCAAGTTACCTTCAAAAAATCACAAGTTATATTCCTAACCTTATAATAATATTTTAAAATCCTTGAAAAGCACCCCTACCACTTTTAAATGAACAAATTACAAGTGCTTCTCGGAAAACACTCGGAATTCTAAAAAATTGAATTAATCACACAAGTCACTTTCAGAAAACAACAAGTTATATTCCCAACCTCATGATAATATTCAAAAACCCCTAGAACCACCCCTATCACTTGTGCCTGAATAAATTTTAAGTGTTTGCCGGCGAAACACTAGAAAAATTAAAAAATTTGAAATATTCACACAAGTCACCTTCAGAAAATCCCAAGTTATATTTCCGGTCCCATAATAAATTTCAACAACCCCATAAGACTACTCCTACCATTTTTACCTGAAAAAATCCGAAGAGCTTCCACGTAAAATACTCAAAAAAAATTTCAATTTGAAAAAGTCACCTAATTTCCCTTCAGAAAACCCCAAGTTATAATTCCAATCCCATACTTATTTTGTTGTCATTAAAATATACAATATTATCGTGCAAATTATTTTAGTTCAATAAAATATGAAATTGATGTATTATTTATACTATTTGAGTAGTTTTATTAAGTTTTCTTCCGTGATATTACTATAGGTCGAAACGACCGACGCGCGCCGACTAACGTAACTCTAGCTGGCAGAAATTTTATCTTTTTGGTTGAAATGTCACCCGTTACATTTTTTTTGTTGAGAATTCTACTCTTGGGTTGAAAATTAAACTATTTTATTGAAAATTCGTCTTTCATGATTAAAAATTATTTGAAAATTGAAAATTAAAGTATTTCACTCGCTATTTTCTTAAGAAGACATCTTTTTTGTCAAAAATTGAACTGTTTTGTTGAGAATTCGTCCTTTTGCATTATAAATTCATAGTTTATGATAGAAAAGACCATTTTTGGTTGACGTAAATAAACAAATTTGAAATTTTATTTTTTAATACATCCAAAGAGGTAATTGTGTGTTTATTCAATTCATTAGTTTCCTACTTTTGATCGTTGGGCCGCTTTTGGCTCAATTCAGGACCACTGAAAATTACGGCTCAATTCGGGTGCGCCCATCAAATTCATGAGTGTGGACATTCTTTTTCAAATACTTCAAACTATAATTTGCTCATTTTTGAAGGCTTGAATTTGAACATTGTTACAGCCAGGAAGAATTTTTAAATGTCTGATTTCAACGTACCGCGATATCATATCATTGTATATCCCGAGAAGAAAAAGGGATCCTCTCTGCATCCACCATTCCACCCTTATGGCTATATAATTGAAACAGCACGTGTCTCCCGACGCAGAGGGCGAGCTAATGGCGCTATTGCTTTATCAGCACATCACTGAAAAGGGGGTGGGTGAAGCCAGAGAAATAGTGTAACGGGTATTCGTGAAGAGAATATGAATTGCCTTTCTCTGTGATGGTAGCATCAAAGTGTCTGCGGGTCCGGTCAATATCGTTTCGATTCCTTCCAGTTTTCACATTCTGTATCTCTCAAAATTTGAATCAGTACAAAAAAAATTTTGAATTTTAAAATTTTGTGTACATTTAGAATCGGGTGGGTTGGTTCAAGTCATTCTCATGAAATTGTTATCTACAATCAATCAAAATATCAAATCACGCCTAATTGTGTATATCAATAAAAAAAAAAACTGGTTTTCAAACAGATGCATCGTTAACCCGCAAAAAAATGAAACTGTCACCAAAACAGACGAATTTTCTACAAAATAATGTCATTTTTTCAATCCGAAAACATGAATTTTCAACAAAAAAAGTTAAATCCAAACCAAAAAGTTGCATTTTCAATCGAACAGATAAATTTTCAACGAAATTGTTACATTTTCAACCGAAGAAATTAATTTTCAACCAGGTACTTGAATTTTCAACCAAAAAACATGACTTCTCAACGAAAAATGTAATATAGCCGATATTTCATTAAAAAATATTTTTCTTTTAAATAAAAAATAGTTGAATTCATCCAACAAGGACGATTTGTTATCGGAATAGTTGATTTTTTAACCAAAAAATTGAACTTTTAATCCGAAAATATACATTTTCAAAAACACAGAAAATCATTTCCGACCAACCAATTTTATTTTCTACTAAAGGGGTTAATTTTTAACTAAAAATATTAATTATCTACCAACAATGGCTAATTCTTAACGAAATATATAATCTTTTAACTAAAAAAGATCGATTTTCAACAAAAACTGAAATAGTTAAATTTCCAATTGAAAAAATTGATTTTCACAAAAAAAAACGAATTTTTAACAAAATAGTTACATTTTCAACCAAAAAAATTAATCAACAAATTACAGTTGCAATCAACCAGAAATTGCGAATTTTCAACAAAATAGTTAAATCCTCATCCCAAATAAATTAGTTGCAACCAAAAAATTGCACTTTCAACCAAAAAGTCACATTTGAAATGTTTTGAAATTATTCCGGTACCGACAACACTACTATCGGTTGACGATACGAAGGCCCCTCCAAAACAGCTACATATTTTTGTAATTTACTCGTAAGAAAAAAATCGCTGTTATTTATTGCCGACACCAAAGATAGAAATATTTTCGAACTTTTCGAAAATGTACTTATAAATAAAACTTTAAGGTTCAAAACTTCAAAACTTCAACTCGATATTTTTTAAAAGTAGAAGTAGAAGTGAAAATGCCATACACTGAGAATAAATGCTGTTGAATCAAAAGTACGCACTTTCGCGCTCGGTCAAAAGCAGGTACTATTTCAAATGAATATACAATAAAACAAAAATGATTTATTTCGGCTTGACATTGATGCTGTGAATTAGTATGTCCATTTGAATCAATAAGATCTGCTTTTGACCAAGCACAAAGTGAGTACTTTTGATTCGACAGTATCATATCTCAGTGTACTTCAGAAAAAAATTTACCCAATTAGACCAAAAATACTACTCCTTGGCTTGAAAAACTACCATTTACGCAGGAGTTAAAATACTATATTTTGAATTTTGAAGATATTATACGCCATTCTTTGGATTTGTTGGTAACGAGGTACGGGAAAACGAAAACTTTTTTCACAGAAAAGCACTCTATAGGGTATTTTTTACGCTTAGGGGTAGTATTTTTGCTCTAATTGGGTCAATCTTTTGTCCTGAATCTATAGCACCATAATTTGTATTCCACAGCAAATAAGTAGTATATTTACGAAAATTAACGTTAATTGTTCATTTTAATCATTTTTGGACAGTTTAAGGTCCCAGGACTACGGTCATGTCCCAACGGTCACAGTCGTCGTTTTACGCGGATTACTCATACAGCGTTAACCCTTTTTTTTAGAATTTGACATTTTTTTTTTAATTTTGAAGAATCATTTTTTGACCCGTATTTTTTATTTTTTTGAATTCAAGACTTTTCTTTTAAGTAGTCTAATTGGTGAGTATAACACATTTTTATCATCAAAATCGGTTGAGCTGTTTTCGAGAAAAATCACTGTTTTCATTTTACTTTCCCCCTCCATAACTCCCCCAAAAATGGAATTTCAAGGTTAACCTTTAGAGGAATTTTATGTCACATGGGTGCCCACTGCCCATCCATGGTGATGATATGAACCTAATACATTCGGGGTCTCTTTTTGTAGAAAATTCACGTATTTGGTTAAAAATTAATGTTTTTTGGTTGAGAATTGATGAAAACTATATAGGTCCAAATTCACACAAATCTAATACCTTCCTATTATAAATTATGAGAATGTGAAAATGTGGAAGCATATCCAAGATTAGAGAGATAAATAATTTTAACTTCAGACTTCTCACGAATCTTCGCAGCATGGGCAGCGAGATTCCGATTTCATCGACTTGCGGAAAAGTGGATGATGCCTTGTAACAAAATAATAGTTATCTCTTTAAACACCTTGTGTAGCTGTTTTTACGACAATTTAAAGTGGGGAATATCTTCTCCTTCTTTACAAAATCTAAGGACGGTGAAAACGTAGGATTGAGTTCAGTTCATCTCGAGCATTCCCTATGCAACAACGGCAAGATTAAAAAATTATATTTGATACTTTTTAAAAATAAATTTCTAATATTTTTCACGACGTGAAGCAACCATGAGACCTCAGGACCTGAACAATGTTTATTTACGCGTGGACAAGCAACTTCTTGAAGAGATCAACAAGTGCAATCTCTCTGATCCCAGGAATGTGGCTCGAACAATTGCAGTAAGTAGAAAAAAAAAATATCCAAAGTCGGGGCCAAATGTCGGGGCAAAACATCCCAAAAAACCGGGTTTTCGGCCTACTTTTTCAAGCGTCTACTTTTACCTGTTCTCAGAAAGATGGCGACTTTATGAAAAAATTGAAAAAAATCACAGGTATTCACTATTCATTCAACATTCTTTAATGCAAGACATTTTTCAAAATTCTGAAATATTCAATAATTTACTTTTTACGATAATTTATTTTTTTTAAACTTTATCTTGAGAACGAATAAAGATAGGAAGCCGTGTCATGGCTGAAGGCTCCAAATGTGCAGTTTCGTAATGCGCGTGCACTGGAATAATTAAATTTATGATAAAATCATTCTCACGCAAGAAATATCATTTTGAGTGGGCGTGTGGCCAGCACAGCGGGACAAGTTCTTAAATTTAAGGTTTCAGAAGTATATGGAATTTATCATATCGGAGAAGCTTCTTTGATACATGTTCCACTGCAAATAATTTTTTTCTTGAAATAAGTATGAAAATGGTTTCAAATTTCTTTAAATAAAAAACAGAAAAAACGCATGTTTCATTGTGACGTAGACTCGATACATAGATGTCCAAAAAGGCCGTTTGAAACATTTTTTGTAAACAAAAATTGTATGTCGCCTCTGCAAAATCCTTAACATTTAATTAGTTTCTACGTCTCTGACCGTTTTTGAGATAATTCCGAATTTAGATTATAGATTTTTTTAAATTTCGGAAATCTGTTTACTGATTCACATTTTAATGGGCTCTCTGTTTTTCATTTGTTTAAACAATTGTTCTCCTGTTAAACGTAAGTAGTTTTTTTCTGGAGTCAATGACATAATTAACGAATATTATAGAAGTAATATATTTTTTAGGATATTTGGCAATTGTTTAAATAATTTTAATCTCTTTGAGCAATTTTTTCATCCTGTAAATCGTGAAAAGTTATTATTCTCTGAAATTAATGGCACATGTAATTGTTGCTAAGAGTGATATTTTTTGTGGAAAAAAGTTTGAAATTACTTGAACAATTAATATCACTCGCTCGATTTCATGAAAAAATGTAGAAAATTCCAGTTAAAAAAAGATTATTCATAATAATCGCTGATGGAGAGAGATTCAAAAAATAAGAATTTTTTCCACCTTTCCTATGAAAAGTCGTAAGTGGATGATTAATAATTGCTTACATATTTGCTAAACTGTCTTCTACAATCAATATCACTCTTAAAATTCATTAACTACATAATTATTTCAATCAAAAATAGTAACTTTTTAAAATTCACAGAAAAAAGCATTGTTTAAACAAATGAAAATTGCCTAAATAATTAACAAATATCTTAAACAAGAAATATTATTGAACTGCCACATAGTGGGGGAAAAAAGTATGTGCAGGACCGATTTTTTGACTGCTTAAGTAAAAAAAACTAGATTTAGTCCATCATAAATACCTGCTGTGGATAATTGTTCAGAAAATGTGTAAATAAAACAACAAATTATTTATTATCTTTCATGAATTCAATTAAAAAAACGTTTTTTGTTAATAAATCGTTCAAATTTAGTGCGAATCAATTAATTCCTTCAGATCGAATTCAGGCCCAATTTTTTAATTTCAGTCTGTGGAATTTATTATTTAAACAAATAGAACCTTAAAATTTGACATTTTACAAATATTATTTTTCTTCTCTGAAGAAACCGCTTAAGAGAATTCGCTATCTATGAGAAAATTATTGTAAATACACTAAAGGATCATAAATATATAGTTGAAGATTTAAGCCAATTTTTTATAAACAATTTATATAAACACCTTTTTTGATACGGTGCTCCACCTGAAAAAAAAACGTTTTTTAGATATAAAACCTTTCGCACCCCCCCTCTCCCCGATCAATATTTAGATTGGAAAATAACCATTAATTAACAATCACCATTATTATAAAAATTCTGATAAACACATTTTTTGAAGTATTATTTTTCTCATTGAATAAGTTTCAAATAATTTCTAAATCATAATAAATAGCTGCAGAGAAATATAAATGATAAATGTTTTCCATGGTAATAAAAATAATGTAAAAAATTAAAAAATGTAGCGTTTTCCATCAAGAAAAAATTCTTTTTTTCTGCTAAATCATGTTGCAGCTACCTCAGTGGTTATATTTTATTAGGAAAGTGTAGCGCCAACTCGCAATTGTTATTGTTATTAATAATATTATAAAATCTAAATGAACAGTCATCTGTTATAACAATTTTGCGTCTGAAGAAGCGGTTTTTTCGAAATGATTATTTTAATGTATCTTGATAATGGTACTTTAATAAATAACTTTGTCGGTGATTCTCAGCTAATATTATTATTACATAATAACATAAAATTGTGACTTTTATAAGCGAAATATAAAGAAAGTATTTTGCTATTTTATTTTGCTATGCTATAACATTCGTTGAGAAACAATTCTTCCTTCTTTAAACCTCATTATGTGCACAATAATTCGTACCATCAGTATACTATAAAGATGCATTAAAATAATAATCACGAAAAACCCACTTTTTAAAACGTAAAATTGCTATAGATGACTTTTCATTTAGAATATTGTTAACAACAATAATTACCACTAATTTTTTCTGCAGCTACTTATCTTAATTAGGAATTAATTTGAAAGGTTTTTTTGATGAGAAATACAATTCTTTGAAAAAAAGACAATTTGTTTATTGGTATATTTATAATAATGGTAATCGTAAAAGTATAATAGTTACTTCCTATTCTAAATACCAATCCTACGAGATAATTGTTTATATAAATTGTTCATAACGATGGTCCTGAATTTTAATTTGGATATTTATGTTCCTGAAGTATATCCGCAATATGTCTGATAGATAGCGACTTCTCTTAAGTCTTTTCTTCGGAGAAAAAAATAATATTCGTAAAATGTGCAATTTGGACGTTCAATTTGCTTAAATAATAAATTTTACGGAGTAAAATTAAAAATCGGACCTGAAGTCGTCATGCAGGGATTAATCCTAAGCGTTTAAAGAAACATCAAAATCGATTAGGAATTGTAGGCTGTATTGGATTATGAACAGTAAATTCCCTATTCTTTCCACTGTGCCCTCCATAAGAATAACATGGTGAAAAGGCACATAATTTTAAAAGTTCATTTTATTTATTTTTGGTAAAAATCCAACTTTAACTGAAAATTCTAGAAAATCGTACTTTTTTCATGATTTTGAACAAGTATCAAAATTTTAGCCTACATTTTACTTTTCACAAGGTACTTAATATTGTTTAAACAATTTTCACTCGTTTAAACCATTTATTATCTTGTAATATTGCGAGTTAATGGAATCGTCTGAATGCCTTGGCCAAATAATTTATAAATTTGCAGAATGAATTATTTTGCTCCAGTTGTATATTCATAGTTTAAATAATTTATAATTGTTTAAATGCAACTTCTCACAGGAAAAAGACATAGAAACGTTTTTGCTATTTATCAATAAGTTCCATCACTTTCCCCAAATTCTTAGATTTTTTAAACTACTGCTAATTGTTGGAACAATGTTCATTTATTTAAAAAAATTATTATCAGAGAATCAGGAGAAAATGATGGAAGTTGAAGAAAAAAAAATATAAAAACGATTTTCTATAGCATTTCCCATGAAAAAGTTGGATTTAAGCAAAAAATAAATTGCCCAAACAATCAGAAAACAATTTGGGTATACTTCCGAAAAGATCACCCAAGAATGACTTGATGTTTGGGCCTAGGGATTCCTTTTAGACCCTAGTTGAATGCACTAAAAGGATTTTCGGCGCAGATTAATATAAATTAAGTTATTAATATTTTTGACTTTTTCAAATTAATTTTTTCTCCAAATTTCGAAAAATATTGATTTTGGAAAAAAATGTTGTTCACAAAAGTTATTGATTGTAAAAAATATGTGTTTCAACGATATCTAAAATATTTTGTGGGCGACATATTTTCCAGAATCAATATTTTTCGAGATTTAAAAAAAAACTCATTTTTAAAAAAAGTCTGTCCTTCAGACTCGGACATGAAAATAATTAATTTCAAAAGAGTTCAAAAAATACCGTCTTTAGCATGAATTTGACATAAAACTGGTATTATTTAAATAATTGTTTATTTATTATTTTGTTTCAGCTTTTGGAAAAGGCTGAGGAGGAAGCTTGGAACCATTACATTAGAGTCAAATCTTACCTGGAAGCCCTGGAAATGAAATCGTTAAAAATTCGGACAGAGAGGATGATGCTATAGATCCCGATACGCCGCGGCATACATGAACGAGGATGAACTGTCCATAATTTCATTATCCTCATCTTTACAAAATGTACAATTGAACCTCTCCAGATCAAAAGGGAATACGCGTGAATTCAGCTTGAGAGTAAAGAAGTCAATTTTCAAAATCGTTCGAATTTCAATTTTGAGAACTGATGCTTGTAGAGAATTTCAAGGCGCATCTTTTTTCTGTCTAGCAAATATTTGTAGGTACATATTTCAGTTTCTGAAGTAATTGATAAAAACTAGATTTGTCAAAAACAAAAAATTTCAATATTTTTTCACTTCAACTCGTGCTTAGTCAATTTCCAGAATTTGTCAATCTTAGCAACACTAAATTACATTTTTAAGTTTTCTGAAACTATTCAAGGAAGAAAAACGTAAATATTTTGATAAACCAAAAAGTTGTTAATTTTTTTCTGAGGCTTTGCAAAAATCATGATTTTCAACTTTCAAGCGCTTCGTTTATCGAGCTAATTATAAGCAACGCAAAACTTCCAGTGAGAAAGATATTTTTTTTAGGATCTGAAGAAGTTTTCTGAAAAGTTGTAGCTCAATCGGATTAATGGTTGAAAAATTATGAATGTTTTAAATTGCAAGCGGCAATCTAGACGCCGCCCTATGCGCGTGCCTCCTCGGCTATGAACGTGTTCCAGCGGACGATATGAAATTCAAGTCAAATATAGGGCAGCGTCAAGACTGCCGCTTGCAATTTAAAACATTTATAATTTTTTATTCATTGATCCGATTGAGCTAAAACTTTCCAGAGAACTTTTTCAGACCTTAATCAACAACTTTCTCACCGGAAGTTTCATGATTTTTGAAAAGCCTCACAAAAAAATTGACATCTTTTTTGTTTATTAAAATATTCAAAAGATTGCAATTTTTTTTTGCGGCAGATCTAGTTTTTATCGCCTTGAATTTCTCTACAAGTATTAGTATTTTAAAATAGAATTAGAACGATTTTCAAAAATGACTTTCTGGACAATACTTAAAATTGATGCGGTGCACAAAACAACTAAAATTCATGTTCACGCGGTTTTCGACAACAATGTATGTGAGGCATGATTAAAACTTTTCAAGAAATGGATAAACATTAAAAGTTATTTGTATCCCCTTTTTTTCCTGGTTTACCCAGTTAAGCGATTAGTAGACACCCTGTTATAGTTACAGTGATCGTAGTAAAACTTTCACCTCGTTCCCAATGAAAAGTGGTCCAAATTTAGAGATACCATTTAGCTCTGGTCATTTGTAAATTCTGCAATGTAGTTCCTACAGTAATATCCGTGGGAATATCGGGTTTCCCGATTAAATCTGTAACGAGCGATACGCTCGGCGGCTTCGTACGTGTTACAAACGACCAGCCTCCAGGTCCATCAAACCATCCATCCAACTCAACCATAATTATAGTCTGCAGAATACCCTCTCGACGAGACTAGCAGAATATAGTGTGTCTAATACACTCTATGTGTCAGTTATGCTCCTTTGTGACCGGTTAGATCACTTTGTACTTTGTACTCAATAGTACCCTATAATCTACATGGTTACCATTCCCATTCATATACTCTGATTTAAATTCGGAAAGACTATGCAAATTAAAAAATTAGTGGATGCCTAAACTACGACCCAATACAGATTTATGAGTGAACATCTTCGATAAACGTTAACTTGAACTAAAATCTTACATAAGTCAAAGACTAAATCACATAGGTATATTTAATACTGAATACCATTTCTGCCGTGATTTGGAAGAACACCGTTAACTGCAATTCGGATATGTCACCTGAACGCAGTTAACGGCGGGCGTCTCAAGGGACTTATTTGAAGTGCAGTTAACGGTGTTCTTTTAAAAATTCCACAATTTTTCTCTGACGAATTTTTCATTTTCCCTTACCCTGACCATTAATATTTAAAAACCAGCATTTTAATTTTTGAACATTTTTAGATAGAATCTTTTATGAACGGAATAAAACCATAACGTTTCTGATGAAAAATAGAAAAATTAAAATTCATTTATTCATTTCAAGCAAGGAATGTTACTTTTATAACGTAAAAGATGAGTGTTCAATACAAAGGACGAATTTGCAAAAAGACCTCGAAAAAGACAGTTGAATTTCTGACCAAAAATTGCTTCCTCATAGAGAGCGACGGAGTTTTGGATTTACCTAAATTTCCCAATCTACTTTTTTGAAATATGTCGATCACAGAATAAACAGAAGATAAACTTTACATCGATTTCCGACGAAAGATTCTTGCAACAAAAATTAACTTCACAGGATAAACTTTACACAAATAACGGTTAAACTTTCTTTTTTATTCCATGACAAACACATGTATTTTGAAAGACGCGAAGTTGGCTGAACAAAACTTTATCTCTCTAAAAAATTTCCTGCAACAAACTTTATTCTTAGTTTTTTCTGTGATATAATTCAACCCCAGGAGCTTGAAAATGCTATTTTTTAGAAACGTCCGCGTGTGTGTAATTTTTTTCTGTTCACGATATCTAGAAAAGTAAAAGAGCTATGTTAATTAAAAATTTGGAAGAATTATAGCTCCGATTGATATCTAAGTCTAATAGGATTCTGAGCTATATCAGCCATTAGAAGGAGGTTTTTTTGTTCAGAGAATTGAAACAAAAATGTTACCTTGCTTACATGAGAAAAACTTTTTTGATATTCAAAATACAACAATACACGATATCTACTATCGGCGCAAAAAGTATGGACATCTGCCTTTGAAGCTTGGCAGCTCAGTAAAAAAAAATACTCGAGTAATAAGTAAATAGTAATTCGAAAGCTGAAAGTGTTTCACGTAAATGCGCTTCAAGACGTTGATGTCAAAAATTTGTTGTGCTTTGCAGACTGAAAAATGTGAAAAAAGTAAGGAATTTCGGGCACATTAAAGAAGAATAAAGTTTAGAGCATTATTTCACATACAAGAGGCAATGGGGAAAATTTGAAAAAATTCATGAATATGATGGAAACATTTATCAACAAATTGCCGTTGACAAATTTTATAAATAATATAAATTGTTGCTGAAAATTATAAAAATTTACAACTATACTATCTTCAGATCTAATAAAGATATTAAAGCGATTAAAACTCCAAACTGTAACGGATAGGCTCTATAATTATTTACAATCTCCCGGAAGGATGTGATTGTTTTATTTTTGGTAGAAATTGCGATATTTTTAGACCTTTTTTCATTGTTTAAAGGAAGTACTAGAAACCAGCGGGAGTGAATTTTTTTGCTGCTGATCAGAAAAGGCGTCAGTGTCTGGGCAAGAGTTCAGAAGCACGGGTTAAAGACTATCAGTCGGCAGCAAAAAAAAAATGCACCGCCGCTGGTTTCTTACACTTACTTCCCAACGAAAAAAAATGTCAAAAAATATCACGATTTCCACCAAAAATAAAACAATCACATCCTTCTGGCAGATTGTAAATAATTAGAGCCTATCCGTTACAGATTGGAGTTTGAATTGCTTCAATATCTTCATTAGAACTGAAGATGGTATAATTGTACATTTTTGTAATTTCGCAAGCAACAATTTTTATTATTTGTCAAATTTTTCAACTACAATTTGTTCAAAAATGTTTTCCTCATATTCACGAATTTCGTCAAAATCTGCCCATTGCCTCTTGTATAAGAAATAATGCTTTAAACTTCACACTTCTTAAATGTGACCCAAATGCCTTACTTTTTTCACATTTTTCAGTCTGCAAAGCACAAAAAATTGTTTACATTAACATCTTCAAGCTTATTTACGTGGAACACTTTCAGCTTTCAAATGACTATTTTTTTGCTGAGTTGTTAAGCTTCAAAGGCAGATTGCCTATAATTTTTGCGCCGATAGTAGTGTAATTGTTCGTATCTTCGAGACGCATCGCGATCGATCTACCTTTTATGGCCCACCAGTACCTAATTACGAAATTTTAAATAAATGTATTATTCTGTTTAATTGTCTATAGATAAAAACTCTGTGTCATATTAGGAATTCTACAGCACAGTATCTGACATGTTTGTAAGCATCTTCGAGACACATCGAATGATTTATTGACGTACCTTCATGACCTGTTATGATCTAGCAATACTGATTTATAAATTTGATAATTTTTACATTTTTTAACAATATTATTTACCTTGCTTATATAAGAGGATTTTTTAAATTGCGAATATCACATAACTGTATTTGATGTATTAATTAGCGTCTTCGAGATACGTGAATTAATCTTGTGACGAACTTTTGATGACCATTCTTGATTAATCAATAGCGACTTCAAAAGTTGAAAAAAGTTACATTGTTTCTATGGAGAAAACTTTTGTGTTGATTTGGAATATAACACTACCGTATTAGTTAAAAAGTTGTTTATTGTAACAGAACACATCGATTGACATTTTGATTTGCTCCCTGATTTTCTGAAAATAAGATTTTTGGTAAGACGGAAACATAAGCTTGAAAAGTATTGAAAATATTCACTTCTTTTTGTCGGAGAAAAACCTCTCTGCAAATGATAAATTTGAGACCAATGAGAAAGCAAAATGCTGTAATGCGCTGTAAAAATACTTTTTTCACTGTTTTATACCAGATCAAAAATCAGAACCGATAAATATCAATAAATTCGAATTGTCTGAGGTCTTTTTTTAAAAGTTATGAGCTTTATAAAATGTTTGAAGTGTTAAAAACCATGTAGGTATGAGTACATTTCTAACTTTTCAACTTAAAATAATTATATCGAAAACGAAGAAAACTAAGTGGGATGAACAATTATAACTCGAATATTTTTGTATTAGGAATTTTTCTAAGGAACATTTTGGCTGTCTTATCATTTTTATTAAAATTGCATTTTTGTCAAAAACAGATTCGGCGAAGATTTTGTTTTTTATCGAAAAATAGTTGTAAAACATCCCAGATATAGAATCAAGAAAAATATTTTTTCATGACTCGGGCCGAGGCAACGATTTAGACCCTCGTCACGCAATATACTATTGGCGTTCGCACCTTTAGGTTGAAGTCATTTCAACGGAACCATGTAAGATGTTTACACATAAAAAATAGTTACAAAACCTCATCCGACTTCAAATCTACTGCTGTGTATAAACTTTATTTTGTCGGTTGAAATGGTTTTACTACTGGTTTTAGTACATCTGCCATTCGAAAAGACACAAGTGTGGTTAAAATTTTGGAATCTGGCAACTTTCTCCAGTTTCTGAAATGTCAGACACTTCCTTGTGGGCGTGGTGGCGTTAAATCGTCAGTGAATTGAGGACCAGCACTCCATTTAGGAAAAGAAAGAGAGATAGTATACAACTATACACGAACATGTGGGTGGCAAGCGAAGATCCTCAGGATGGTAACAAGAAGGATCCTTTTTCGGTAATTGCCATGTGTCGTACACTCGAGCACGTGTTAAGAGTTCCACAGAATTTGGCAACAAACAGGAGTCACAGGGTCAATTTAGGGCGTATCCTGACCCTGAATGTCCCGGATGCTATACTGTCAATCGTAAACCAATAGCGTTATAAGCGCCATGTGTTGTAACCAGGGAAAGGCACTAAATTCTTCAAGGGTCTATCTAATCTAACTCTAACATTCTAACATCAAATATTTTGTATCTATCATGAATTATGTATTTCGTTGCTGAATAAAACAAAAAATGGTTTGACCACAAAAAGTCCTTATGTCACGCGTCCCTTACTAACCAACGAAAACGTTCCTCATTTAAATACCTACAATCAAAAATTTGAAAGCGTTCGGAATTTCAGATGTAAAAATTGGCATAGTTGGAAATATACATAGAAGAATTCCAAATTTGGAATTTATATAAAAATTTCCGGTTTCTTGCCCCCCCCCCCCGTCCACTTTTGTGAATTTTGGTCTAATCGAAAAATTTAACACAGATAGTTTTGATATATATTTGATATCTAGTGAAAATTTTGAATTGAATCTCTTAATCTATCAGAAAAATAATTTTTTCTACTTTTTGAAAATTTTCAAAATTATACAAACTTTCTAATTTTTATCGAAATTAAAAATTTCAAACTAATAATTTCCAAGTCTTTCACCCATGTATGAGAAACTTTGAGGAAAATTTCTGAAACTGGGAAAAACCATTTTTTCCAAATTTTGAAAATGCTCTAAATTTTTTGATTTTCGTTGAAAATATCTGGTTAACGAACTTAACGTTCATTTTGGGACTCTTAAAAAGTTAATCAACGACTGACTCGATTGGACAAATCCTTCAAAAGTTAGCGTGGCTACAATATTCAGGTAACCATATATGGTTACCCAAAATGTTTGGGAAAATCCCCGAAAAGTTTTTGGAAATTTTCCCTAAGAAATATTTGGGAAAATCTCCGAAAAGTTTTTGTGAATTTTCCCTAAGAAATATTTGGGAAAATCCCCGAAAAATGTTGGGGAGTTTTCCCTACAAAATCTTTGGAAAAATGCCCGAAAAGTGTTTGGGAAATGAGCGTCCCAAACATTTTCGGGAAAATTCCTGAAAATTTTTTTACAGTGTACATACAGACATACATACATTCAGCCATACATACGATCAATAAGACAATAAGACAGACACGTTATGATTTTTAGACTCTGTGAATGCCGAAACCTAAAGATCAGTTAAAAACTAGAGATCGAAAATTTGGACGATTACAGTGATTACACTACACTCAGGAATGGGAATGTAAAAAGTATAACACTTCGATGACAATAACTCCAGCTCCAGAAGCATACCAACAGATGTGAGTCAAGGACGCCTTGAGGTCTTAGAGATACAAACAAAAGAATTTAAGAAATTCAAGTCAATTGAAAACAATTAAAAAATATTAGAAAATTTCAATAAGTTTCAAATGAGTTGAAAACCATTAAACAGAACTCAAAAGAATTTGATGAAATATCTAAGAATTCAAGGCGAGTTTAAAAGATTTCAGGATAAATTAATAAGAATTCAGGGTGAATTCCAAATGAATTCAAGAAATACCTTGAAAATCTCTTCAAATATTTGAAACGCTATATCATTAACATACCTTTAGAGCTTTTAAAATCCCTTAAAATCATTGAAATCCTCGGAAATCTTATAGAATATCCTCTGGAATCTTTAAAAATATCATAAAAACCTTGCATAGTTCCTGTAAAATCGTTCCATATCTTCCGAAATTCTAGGAAATTCTTCACAACCGCATGATTTTAAATCTCTTTAAATCACTAAATTCCTTAAGAATCCCTTGAAATTGTTTTAATCATTTGAAAATATTTTAGATTCCTTTTAAAAATACCATAAAATATTTAAAATCCACAATCCTTTGAAATACCGTTTAATTATGGAAATAAATGTAGAATGCCTTGAAATCTGTTAAAATATCCTAAAATATTTCAATTCCTTTGAAATCTTTTCAAATCCTTGCAACTTTCTAAAACTCTTGAAAAATGCCTTGAAATCTTTTAAAATGTCCTAAAATATTTCATATTCTTTGAAATCCACTTAATTTACTAAAATCAATTGGAAATTCCCGGGAATCTTTTCATATGCCCTAAAATATTTTTAATCATTTACAATATTTTGAAATTCCTTGTCACTGTTGAAAGCTCATAAAACATCCTTGTAAGTTTTAAAACTAGACTGAAATCTTAAAAATCCTTTGCAATGTAACTTCAAATTATTAAAATTTATTAACATATACTTGGAATATTTTTAAATACCCTAAAATATTCCAACCATTTGAAATCTTTTAAAAACCCTTAACATTTTTTAAAGCTACCCTCAAATCTTTAAACGCCTTTGAAATCCATTCCAATGATTGATTTAAATATTTAAAATTTCTAGGAATTTTTCAAAATACTTTCTTATAAATACTTGTTTATTTCAAAAGAATTCAAGAAAACTCAGAAATAGGTATAGGCCTGAATTCAGTAGTGCTTAACATTAACCCGTCGGCTAATTAATTTATTGCTCACTAATGTGACTGTGTGATAGCTATAATTATTCTTGACAGTAACTTATTAAAGTGTTTTGTACAGGAATTCCCTGAATTTCCCAACTTTGTTTTCAAAATCCCTGACTATTCCCTGAGTTTCCCTGACTAACAAAATTCTCTGACTTTTCCCTCATTTCCAGGTTCTCCCTGAACAGCGGCCAGCCTGTACTGGGGATTATAGGGAATTTTAAGAGTAGCAGCAATAAAAGGGGAGGGGGGAGGAAAATGGGCGACTCACTGTGATCCCTGTATTAGGGAATATATTCGACAACATTCTCAAATATTTTAGAATAATATAGACAATTTAGAAAAACATTAAAAATACTGAATTATTGATGAATATTCTAGAGAATTTCAGAATCTGCTATAGAATTTACTACAATAACAAAATTTGGTATGATTAAAAAGGCTTCTCAGATTTAATTGAACTTTTGTCGTTATTAGTATAGCTCTAATTCATGAAAGCCCGCATAAAGCATTATAATATATCGCCTAAAGCAAAATGAATAGCGAATTATTAGTAGTTGAAAAAGGGAAGATCAATGAGGTGCTTATACATTGTAAACTGGAAAATTGTAAATCGTTCGAAAATATGGTGCAGTAACTTGCAACATTATTGGCGCACAGCAGGAGCGTGTAAAACACATCGATGATATCTCGGACAAATAACGGCATCCTGTGGTACTTGCGTCACGTACATGACTACATACGCCTCTATGTACCCAGGGCCGTCGCAAAATTCAAGCGCAATGTACGTTGTTCTGGGCGCGGGAATCCGGTCGCGTTAGTATTCAAAGTGATTTGTCAGTCGTGTGGTGCGTACCGTAAACAAAGGGAATGTCATCGTGTTCTGTTGACAATGACGACCATAGTCAATGGAACCCCAGGCTGACATACGTGATTGCAAACAACCGCGAAACCCAGGTGAAATCGCCTCGCTCGTGTTGTTCTCCGCTTCTCCCATGTATCGTCATTTCCGATAAAACAAAACCATAATCGATTTATGGACTTTGCCCAGCATTAATTAATGCAGAGCCACTGCACACGACATCTCAAATGTCACTTCCGACTCGCATTTTAGGATTGTTCTCGATTACTATCAGGGTGAATAAAACGTTTCCTTCTGTCCTTAAATGAAGGAATATGAAAAAAATCTGCCCGCATGGCGGGCACATGCTCGTCGCGCGCCTAGGGCACGCGACTGTTGTAAATGTAATTTAGGCGAAAAATTTTATTAGATAAAATGTTATTGTAGCGTGTATCGTTTTTCCAACACGTTAATTTTTTTATTTTAAATGTATTTTCATAACAAAAGTTTATAACACATTTGTAGATATTTTTTGGTTGAACAACTTTTGTCTATTCATCTTTTTTCGTACCTTGCGTCGTTTTTCCACAATTTTATTTTTTTATTTTAAATGTTATTTCTCACGATTGAAACAAAAATTGCGCATCTTATCAAAAAATAATTAATAAAAAATGTGTAACTCTTTTCTCAGCTCTTTTCTCAAATTTTGTTTGATAATTTTTTTCGTGGTTTGCGTCGTTTGTTCAAAAATTTAATTAATTTTATTCTTAAATCAGTTTTGTCCGAATGAAACAAAAAATACGCGTCCCATCAAAAAGTGATTTATAACAAATTTGAAGATCGTTTTTGAGAGCAAAATTTTAATCTTTTTTCGTATCTTGTATATTTTGACCGCAAAATGGAATTTTTGACTTTTCATTATTTTTTTGTGCGAAAAGTTCAATTTTTCGTTAGAATTTTTATTTCGACCAAAAATTAAACGACTTTTCAAGCAATTAGTTCAATTTTCAATCAAAGAAATGAGTCTTCAACCAAAAAAATTGCCTTTCAACAAAACGAGACGAATTTTGAACCAAAAATATAGTACTAGACATCTCAATCAAAAAATTTCACTTTTATCAAAAAAGAGTTGGATTTGCTTTTTAGTTTTTATTCATTCAGTTAGAATTTAACCTAAAAACGAAAGAAGTGGACGTTTTTTTAAAACAGGGAAAAATAATTTATTTAAAAATGGAGTAAAGGGGGAACAGGGGTAAGAGTGTGGAGTCTGAAATGTGAAAGTGATTTTAAAATTCATTATTATTATTATTATTATTATTATTATTATTATACCATTACGCCAAATCCCCTTTATGGGGTAAGCATGAGAAAGGGAATTGTAGAAGGGGGTATAAAGGGGAGGCATAAACTTTAGATCAATCTAGAATTCCTGTGATGTTTATTGAGCAACACTTTCGTTCTGCAGCACCGCTCCGATACAAGTCGTCGATCAATCTCTCTAGCAATCACCCCAGGCGAAGACCTTCTTATCTGATTATCTGCTTACATCAAAGTATCCAAATACTTGATTTGGGCAGGACGGCTTCGCACTTACTTTATTAATAAAGAAAAAGTCCGTTTTTACTACACGGAGAGAACTGTTATAGTATATGCAACTATTTCCGTTTAGTAAGCTAGAATATCGTAGTAATGACTACGTGGTGGTTAAAATCTACTAAACGCTGTTTAGTTTCATTAGGTGGCTTTTACTAAACAGAGTAGTACGGACCTTGACTATCTGTTCAGTAAAAGCAACTACTCTGCTTCATCGTTTAGTAGAAGCAACTACAGCTCTACCTCACCGTTTAGTAAAAGGAACTACTCAGCTTCATCCCCTCCCTCTTTACCCACCTGATCACATGGACGGTGCCTGTTTGTGTAGGTCGGACGCTTCTGTAGTGCTGAACGTACGCTTCGGAGTATATAGAGGCTATAACGTTGTGTGGTGTTTTTTTCGTGAACTAGTTCTGTGTGAAGTGAATGGGGATGGAAAAACTTATATCTTTCCTTCTTTTGTGCAAGTGTTTGAAGGTAACCTCTAAATGTAGTCAGAATAAACGACGCGGTGACGCGCTTCTTATACTAACCTCAAAAATTTTGTTCGTAGTTTTTTTTCCCCAACTAACGTCCATACGAATTGAGACATTAAAAGTTAAAACTATTGGAGATTAAATAGGAGGCGATAAAAAACGTTTGTATATTCTTGAATGTTTATTATTGGAAAATAAAAATTAGAAACATTTAGGAATATACAAGCAGGAACTACATACCCGCTACGTATATCCAACTAAACGAGAATCGTTCAAGCGACCGCTTGTGCAGTAGAAACTACTTTCCCGCTTCGTATATCCTAGTAAACAAGAATCGTCCATGCGACCGCATGCGCAGTAGGCACTACGTAACTGTGAGTAGTAATAGTGACTAAACAGGCGTTTAGTAAATCCAACCGCTAGCTTAGTCTGTCCATAATATACTACTCCGTTTAGTAGCTCCCACCATTGCTAGGGTGAGAGCTACCAAACATTTTTCTCCGTGTAGTATTATATCTCTTTTTTCGCTTGATAACTCTGCAATTGAATAAAGCTAGTACGGAAAATTGAAAAAGGGCGCAAAAGTTTAGGATGGCCCATGTTGATCTGAGATCTAAATACAGAGAAAGTTCTATCTCGGAGCGTACAAATTATATCTTTATCAGAGAGAGAAAGAGCTGCTGCGCCGTAAAATTTACATGGCAATTATGGCGAGCTTCGATATTTTTCCACCAAAATAGAACCGTCTTCTTCGGATTCCCAAGATAGAACCTTGTCATTTGGACATGTCGTATATATTTTATATTAAATTCTTGCCTGTGTTGTGAATTCTCTATGCCACCCCGATATCCCCATCTGCCGTAGAAGTGAGCAAAAGACAGAAGGGGTGGGGAATCCGCGACCAACTGTTTTACAAGGGCAATCTCGTTTAATAAGTTGAGTCGCAACAGCCGTGACGCGCGAGCTGAATGGGGGATTTGTGTTTCGTATCGAGTGCCATTTGGTCGCTTCTAAGGCATGATGGAAACATGGAAGGTACGCAAAGAAAGGGAGAAACGAAACCCACACAAATTCGACTCTGACGAATTGAAGTGTTTTAAATCAATAACCAATGTTGACACACTGGGAATATAAAAGTTTTACTTTGAAAAAGTAGCCACTGTCATGAAAGGAAAATGCAAAAAGTTTACATTTTAATGCAATTAAATGCAAAGGGAAAGATTTTACAATTTAAATGTACGTTCCAATTTGACTGCAAAAAAGGAAAAGTAGTTGAGCGTCTCCCACAGTAGGACCCCTACCACCATTTAGAGAAGTTCTGATTGTTGAAATGCTAGACTCAAAATGTAAAATTTCACTTGCGCAATTTTTAATTTGATAAGCGTTTTGCTCGTGTCAAATTCCCCCTCGGCGATTCTTCTACGGTGTTTGGTGATACCTGACACTTACAGACGTGCTCAAAATTCGAAACTCGGAAGCATATGGTGCTTTAATAATTGAAGCTGACAGAGACGCAGATGTGCCCCCGGTCGCGTGGTTCACCCATCAAATATTTAGAGACTATAAACTAGTCGATAGTATCCTGCTCGAGCAATACCGAAGGACCTATTCATCCATGATAATGAAACAGCAATATTTTATAACTAAAAATTTATAACTTATAGTTTATATAGTTCTTAGAATTGTCATTTATTTTATATAACAAATATTGCAATGAATTCTCTTTTCTTTATATAAATTCAAAACTTTCAATAAATCACTGAGGACAAGCCACACCGTCGTTTTAGGAAAAATAATTTCTTAATCAAAACAACATCCGTGCATACAGGTTCCCCTCTTGAATAAAACATGCACTACCCACAATACTAAGCCGATAAAGCATCATTTGTCTTCCCCCTATCATTTCGAATCTAATCTAGAAAAAGACTATCCTCCAGATGTTTCGCAGTGCACCTGAATATGAAAAAAAATCTTGCCTCGGGTCGAGACAATAAAAGCAGGGAAAGATAATTGCCTGTAAAAGCGCGCCCTGTATGGTCGCAGATCAGATGGTATTATGCCACAGTCGTAAATTATCCAAGAGCTCTTGAAGATCGTATTAACAAGGTTTATTATCATGAGTGTGGGTCATTGCATAATGCAATTCATAAGGGGCAAGACAATACAAAAAAGTGTGCTAAGAAAACAAAAATCGGTATTCAATCCATTTTGAGAAAAAAATTACATACTTAATGAAGATTGCAAATAATTATAGATAGTTTTAATAACTCCCTCAAGTCAATAAAATAAAAGAATTTTATATTTTGCAAATTTTCCAAGAGGAATTGGTTGAAAAATGTTTGAATTGCCTTCGTAAATTTTTTCAGATTTTCCGCCTATTATTTTATCAATAAGAAACGACGCTTTTAAAGTTCACTGTTCGCTCATTCGCTGGTAAGCTGTATAAAATTTCCTTAATTTTAGTGAGATTTTTAGGTCTGTGAGCTATTAAAATTTTTCTGGTATATCGGTTTTAGGCGCATTAACGGATAAAACTTTCACCTTTAAAATGATCATTCCTTCATTAGGCTCACAGTTTTTTTCACTCACTTTTTTAACATAAAGCCAGAAGCCACGAATTTCCTCACCGATAGTAGTTAGTAGTTACTTAATAAATAATTAGCAAAATCTCATTTTCCATCCACTCAAACTCCTTTTCCAATAAAAAAATCCTCTTTTTAATCCTCTCCCTTTAAAATCTGAAATCCCCCTTTCCATCTCCTCAGACTCCTTTAACCTTTCGAAAATCCCTCTTTCCGTAATAAATGTAAAATACAATAAATACAAAACAATCCTCTACTGACTCTACTCTACACTCTATATACACTCTACAGTCCCAACTAAATTTTTGAGTTACTATAGAAGCAACAAAAACGTTTGATTTATCCAACCGAATTATATTGTTGAACTGTTGGCTTGCTTCAAACAAAAAATTTGTATCCGCTCAACACAATTTTTTTGTGGGGTGAACAAAACATTTTGTTGGTTGAACATATATATTTTGTAGAATTGACTACATTTTTGTACAAGCAATAAAATTATTTGGTCGAAGTAACAATATGGTTTTTTTAAACAAAAATTTCATATTTTGTACGCATAATAAAATATCTAATTTATGCGGGTAAACGCTAAAGTAATAAAAATGAATTGACCGAAAAAATGCGTTCAATTTGCAAAGAAAATAAATAATCACAATTAAATTTCATCAGGATAATTGGATAATCCATGATTATAGACGAAATTGTGACTAACCTTCTCCTAACTTCTCCTCAAATCAAATAAATTTTACTCAATGAAAGAATTTTCTCTTCTTCTACCTTTTTTGTTTTGAACAAAGAATATTTGGTTTTATTTTGTGAAACAAAATAAAGAAGCTTTAATCCTGAATCCTTAAGGTAAATGGAGGAAAATCACTATATCACCACTGCCACTTTCTATAGGAATCAAACCTTTGTTTATTGAAAAATACTTTTAAAAAAACGATGATATGCTGCTTCCTCTGCTTCCTCCATTTGAGCAGTTTAGGCAAAATTAATTCTTTTGTTACACGAACCACTTTCTTAATAATCAAAACCATATTTTTATATAAAACGAACAAAACGTGCTCAACAAAATTATTTTGCTATCGTGACTTTATTATTTTCTCAGTGTATAAAGAAGCACGCAGTGCTCATGAAATAATCACAACTAAACATACACCATATAATACATTCGCCGAAACTAAGAACACTCATAGAGAAATTTCCTCTTGTGTCGAAAGAATGCTTTTTGATACGAATGGAAATTCCTCTTAAATTTAAGGTTGAGAGGATTTTGATTTGTCACAAAAAGAATCTTTTTGCAGACAATATTATCCTTTTGCGAGTTGCGACAAACTTCACGTAATCTTGCAGCCAAATATTCCCGTGTGTGTAATACTATGTTGCATTACAAGGGATGAAACACAGCGGTTGCAACGAGATTAAACGAGTTGCGATCGTTGTGTTACGTTGCGAGTAATTCATATTATTTTTCATAGCAAATCAATTGAAAATTCGAGTTTCGGTACCTGAAGAGCGGGTTTCACCACGGTGTTTGCATCCCTAGTGTTGAAACATTTTCTTTCAGCCCTAGGGTTTGACAATTCCGTTGTCGATTTCCAAGTGATTCGAAACAAAACAGGCAAGAGGACGATGCTTTTGTTCCAAAAAAACTTTTTCTCTGAGTGAAACTAATATACTTTGCAGAGGTATAACGACAAAAATAGTAGAATATGGGCCAACTACAACTGTGGTTCCTACAACCACATAGCTGTGTGTATAAGAGACTAATTATAACGTCTACATTGTATGGCTACCACAAGTATGTAATGTGGTCGTCACAACCATACTATGTGATTGCCGCATCCATACATTGTGGTTATCACAGCAACACAGTATAAAGATTCTCATACATAGAATTTATTTGTCAAAACCAGCCTTCCTGGTTGAAGAAAACATCTCTGCAGTAGTCATTATTCATTAACTTCTATTTGAATTTGCATGCTATCAAGACTGAACCCATTTCATATCAAGCAGATTCTACAGTTTGAATTGCAGAATCTTTCGGGGACGAAATATGTTGTTTTTTAGAGGAAATTAGGCGATACACATTCTTCCAATATAAGAAAAAAATTGTCTATGAAATTATGCCAGAAAATCTTGCATTCCTGTAGATTTTTGCCACATTTTTCTTTGATTCTGCATGCCCTAGGGCCTGGGGGACACATACGTAATGCTCCCGCCCCCTAGAAATCGACCAGGGGGGTTCAAAACTGGAAATCTTTCATTTCATTTTTGCTTTGTTCAAAATCTTTGAAATCTATCTAGAAATCTTTGTGAAATAATATAAGTCTTTGTGAAGTCTTTCAAATCTATCTGAAATCTTTGCGAAATATTTGAAATCTCCGTAAAATCCTTGAGATATCATTGCAACCTTTGTCAAATCTTTGTGAAATCTTTGGAAATCTTTGCGAAATATTTGAAATATTTGGTAATATTTGTGAAATTATTTAAATCTTCAGGAAATCATTTAAATCTTCAGGAAATCATTTTATTGTACAAGATTGAAATCTCTCTTTACCTGCAATGGTGGCACACAAGCAGCAATATGATGGCGTCAGGGGCCTGATTAGTGACGCTAAACGTGATGTGTTTTGGCGCTCGTGAATTTGCGCAATTAAGCACACCAATCAGAAATGGATGAGATACAAACACCGTGGTTGTGAAAGATCCAAGTTGTGGCAGCTACAAGCCTGTAACTACAAGCTTGTGGTTTTGACAACCATATCATGAAGTCACCCAACCACACGCAAAAGAAGCAGCACCAATTAAACGTGGATGGGCTACAAATAGCGTGCTGTGGAAGCTGCAACACTGTAGCTAACAGCGTGTGATTTTAGCACCTATGTCATTTGGATCTGACAACATAAATATAAGATGTCTCAACGAGACTATTGGATAATGCAACCATATTGTATGAAACTTGATAATTTTAGTTACTGCAACGATATCAGTTTTCTTCGTGTGAACTTTAGTTTAAAATGGTCAACTAGGATACCTAAATTAATACAGTTTGTTTTTTGTAATTGGTTTAGCTGAACTTTGGATTCTAGATAATTTTTATTGCATTTTACTTCGGAGCCTATATAAATTTTGATTTTAATCATTAATCAGTATAAAAGTTCTTCGGAATTGATATCCTTTTGCTCTCTTACTCAAATGAAAATTTTTCCAAAAAAGACACTAGATTCCTCCCTATTTTAAATCATACTTATATCTTTATGAACATCTATGCAAATGATTACACTCATTAATATCTCGACTAATTTTTCGGCAAGGTGTCGGTAACGAGGAGCTAAGAAGCAAGAAGAAGAACAAGAATAAGAGGAAGATTTGCAGGAAGTAATATAAGTAGGATATAGAACACCCAGGGAGCTTGGTTTACTATTTCGAAGAAGCTCTGAAATTGGTACTTGGTGGAGTGAGTGAGAGTAAGAAAATAAAGAAGATCAGAGGGTTGGTTCGTGGTTGTTGGTAACGCAAGTTCGTCAGACAAATGGGTGCAACGATTCAAAGATCGTTTGTATTCACCGCGTAGGGGCGACGAGATATTTCGACCAGACTGCGAAGTGTATCATTAATCAGGAGGATAGGAAGTCCATGGAGATGGAGACGAACGCGGGAGCATCTGTTCCTTTAGCGACCGAGTCGAGTCATCCAGATCCAGACTTTGGCAGACTTTGGGCCCTCAGAGAAATTTGGCTGTGGACTAACATGTCGCGATTTGTCAGCAAACCGGCGTATGCACCTGCCACATACAGACTTCTACCGGCACGGCAGACGCGCTAATAAATTTCATTACTCGCCAAAGTGCCGCTCTTGGCGGATCGCCCGATCACCGCGCAATCTGATCGAAAGCGGTTACGAGCCATTCACTTTTATACTTTTAACTTTACGATTTTCGGATTCAAGAATAGGGCAAGCGAAAGGCTACAGACAATTGGATATGTAATAAGTAACTGTAATGCGACAAACGATGCGGAAGAAGGTTCGATCTGTCGTTTGAAGAATTTTGGATATTGTGAAAAAAATGTTGGATTCCTACCTTGAAGTGGAGTCTGCTGGAACATCTGGAAAATAAAGAAAAGAGAAATATAAGTGTTCCTTTTATTAGCGAATTATAATTGTAGTAGGATTGACAGAACTGGCGATATGTTTATTAATAAAAAATTATGTCTTATAATATAAATAAAGAGAACTATATATCTTCCTGACGGTCAATTGTGTGACAGACCGTAGGATAGTTTTTTTAGAACATTCATTCTCATATTTTATAATAGTTTAGAATAGTCTAGCTCTAGTAACTCTAGTGTCTATACTCTATAGTCTATAGAGTCTAGTCTAGATAATTCCAGGACATTAAAAAAATTCTAGAATGCTAAATTCAATTCCAGAAGAGTCTAGATGTTGCAGAATATTCCACTATTACAGAGTCATCTTGAATCTAGGCTCGAATCCAGGACATTATAATTATTTTTTACAAGTTTAATTAGACCCTAAAAATTATCCCATTTTTTCGGAAACGGCTCAAATTAAAGGTCTTCAAATGTAGATCTGTAATAAAACATATAATTAGCTATGTATAACTGATGTTTTTTTGGTCATCAACGATTAAAAAATGCAATTTTATTTGTTAGACGACTATACGTGCTGGATGCTTTTCTAATAGTCCGATTTCTTTCGGGTATGGCTCAAAATGAAGTTCTCGGCATTTAGACGTGTATAAAAAATAAATTTTGCTTTTTTACCCTGATGTTTTTTTTCTGTATCACAGACTGAAAAATGAGAGAATTTCATGTTTCAGACACTAATGCTGGAATCTATGCTTTTAGATAATCTTTCTTTGGTGAAAGCTCATAGTGAATCTCTTGACATGTAAATGTGCAATAATAAATCAAATTTGCTGCATCATCCTGATGTTTTTCTGTTACCAAAGATTAAAAAATGAGAAAAATTAGGAAATTTAATTTGTTTAAAAAGCAAATATGCTGTAAGCTTTTCTATTAGTCCGATTTCTTTCGGTGAAGGCTCAACATGAAGCTTTTGGCATGTAGATGTGTATAAAAGAATAAAATTTGCTATATAAAACTGTTACATATAGAGTGCA
Source organism: Andricus quercusramuli (assembly GCA_932178445.1). Taxonomy (NCBI): domain Eukaryota; kingdom Metazoa; phylum Arthropoda; class Insecta; order Hymenoptera; family Cynipidae; genus Andricus; species Andricus quercusramuli. The sequence goes on from CAKNXH010062246.1 coordinate 181,584, forward strand.
GACGTGTATTAAAAATTAATAATTTCTATAACATATTATTACTTTTTTGTTATCAGTGGGTAAAAAATTAGAAAGATGAGAAAATATTAAAAAGGAGAATGATAATAAACTTTTCCTGGTTTCTTAACGACTCTCCCAAGCATACTAATTTATTGTTAGAATACAATTATTGCTTGAGATGTTTCAATTGCTAAACCTATCTTCATTTGGCAAACGATTTATGGCGAATATGGCTGAAATTATTAATTGAAGATTTTAGCCTGCAGATGTGCGTTAAGGATTAAAATTTGCCATATCATAGTATATTTTTTTGTTATCAGTGTGTGAAAAATGAGGAATTTTCGTTTTTTTTTACCGCTGAGTTGGAAACTGTTCTTTTAGTCTCATTGTTTAAAGGATAACTCAAATTGAACGTCTTGTTATGTTATAGTTATAGAATCGTAGATAGAAAAAATAAAACTTGAACCTTTATTCAACCTGTGAATAATAATTGCATGACAATGATTTACATTCCTCTGATGCTCTGATCACCCACATCAAAATTTCTCTTATTATTACATGGGCATTTTCGCTTTAATAATTTCTTGTTCAAACTTTATAATTATGATGAAGAATGATTTTCTAATTCAAAAGAAAAATTTTCATGTAAAAGAATAATATATACATACAGAGAATCTTTCTAATAGTGAAGAGTTAGAAATATAAAAATATTATTTAGTTTAATGAAGTAAAATACTTATTCTAATCAACATCCAACAAATTTCGGTTCCCCATTTTTCCTCTTACCTTTTCCAAATTTAAAAAATTTGAATACCTTGAGCATTAAAAATGATGATGAATATTTCTAATGGTTTGATGAATGGAAAAAGATTAATTGTCAAAAAATGTAGGAAAATTGATTAGATTTGAAAATAATAACAGGAGGAGGACGACAAAAAATGATTATTTTGCGTAGCCTTTTGCCTTACTTAAGCACCAGCTGATGCAAGCATTTTTGCCTGTTACTGGAAGATAGTATATATTAATTAGTTCTTCCACTTTCATTGGGAAGTAAAATAAAGTTAACTACTGACATTTGTCTTTCCGGAACCAGCATTAAACGAGCCAATAAGGAACCAAAAAAATGTGTCTGCGGTAGTTTAGTCTTTAGTCTTTATCGTTTAGCCGGAAGAATCAGGAAGAGACTTCCTTGTAGCCGGTGCCTTTGGGAATTTCCTTCGCCCTTTTTTGGGGAACATCTGGCCGGCACGAACCGAAACTTTGCTGATGCTCGCTTCTGCTAATACCCTTAGCGTTAGCCTTAACGCAAGGCACCCCTATCAGCGCATATGTTTAGCAGATACCATGCAATGGCCCCACAATAAATGTGGGGGTTCCCCAAGCCCAAATGTGGCCTTCCCCACATTATTGCACCAAATGCCGTTCCTGCAAAGTCCCAAAATACTGAAGCTGACGCACACGTGTCGTCTTATGAGTAAAAGTACTGGGGGTCGCCGTCATCCCTAGATTGCCTCCAGTCTAGTCAGCTAGCCTAGCCTGTCCTGTGACTATCTGGGGGATATTTTGTACCTCCCTAGTACTTACTTTATGGTTTAATGATTCTTTCATACCTGCTTTTCGTATTCAGAACTTACCTCCAGTTTATCTGTTTGGCTTACCCTAAATTGGTATACCTGAATAGGTATAATGGCACGTGTTTAGGATTACCGGATTAGAAAGAGATTATTCTTGCAATGTGTCAAAACATTTAAATTTTCAGGTTTACAGCTTCACAACTTTCAGGTAATTGAAAAATTTAACTAGAATTTTCCCAGACAAGGCGGCCTTCGAGAGAGAAGATTCAGAAATTATGGGACAAGCAATATAATATGGATAGTTGAAGAAGCTTTTATAGATTTGAGACTGTCAAAACTCTTCTCAATGTAAAGTTTGGAAATTCCAAAATGGTACCTACTCAAACAAATTTGAAAGAAAATGAATGGCTTGACTAATTAATACTGAAATTGAATAAGATAATCTGACAAACATTTGTCGAAATTAGTCAGAGCATGGAACAAGTGCCAATTAGCCTCTTTTAATAATTATGATTAATGAGTCTCAGCTTCCGGTAACTTTTTCTTCTGATTTTTTTTTAGCAGACCACGATTTTGACCCGTTTCAGGTTACGACTCTATTTGTCGCTAGTCGTCCAACTTGGTGACAGATGGTGTTAATACCTCTCTTCAAGGAACGTAACATATAGATGTCATACGACATAGGTCCATAGAACATAGGATCCAGGGTTTTAGGGTGAAATTCATCTTCTTCAAAATCCTCAAGATAAACTACTCAACATTTTAGAGAATTTCTGGCAAATTTTAAAAATAGTTCCCTTTCAAAATAGTATTAAAGTTAACAGTTCAGGGAAGACAAAATACATAAGGGGTCGTCCAAAATTGTATTAGAATGAACAGTTCAAGGAAGGCAACAGACATGAGGGACCGTCAATAAACTAAGCAACCAATTGAAGGGGGGGGGGGGGTGTCCAGTTTGAGTAACGTTACAAAGTTAGAAGTTAGATAATACAAGGTACGTTTCCTGTTGATAAATTTAAAGAAAATTTGTGAATTTTGCGAATAGAGATAATTTTCTCTATTCCCCCATGTTTCTCCTTTTTTACAAGAAATGCTCCTTTTTTCAATAACTGTTCAAAAACTTTTTGGTTGAAAAGTCTACTGTTATATAATTTCGGTTCGGAGTTCACCTCATTTGTTTAACAATTGTACTATTTGGTTCAAAGTTGAACTACTACCACTTTGTTAGACATTCATTTTTTCAGTTGAAATTCATCTACTTCGTCGAAAATTTAAATATTCCATTTTTAGAAAATAAATCTTCATGGTTAAAAGATTGGTTGGATGTTGTACTCTTTTATTGAAAATTATTATTTTTTTAACTGAAAATGTAACTATTCCATTTTTTGTTAAAAATCGATTTTTTTAGTTAAAAATTCAACCATGGTTGAATTTTTAGATAATTTGACTTTTTTTTATAGAAAATTAATTTTTATGGATGATAGTTCGTCATTTTTTGGTAAAAATGGAACCGTTTGGTCGAAAACTACTCGGTTTATGTTTAGGATAAGGTTAAACATTCGTAAGAACCTTGCAAGGTAAAACTACTGTTTAAAAAATGAATTTGTGCTGTTGAAGTTTGAAGTTTTTTATAGAAATTTCGTATGTTTGGCTTGAAAATGAAAGGATTTGGTATAAAAATAGACTATTTTGTTCAAAATGAACTTTTTTATTAAAAAATCTTATTTTTAGGTTAAAAATACAACTGTTTTGTAGATAAATCGCCTTTTTGGTTAAAAAATTCAACAATATTATTGAAAATTCGTCTTCATTGGTAAAAGATTAATCTTGTTATTTAGTGGAAAACTCATCTTTTCGGTTAAAATTTTAATTTTTTGGTTAAAAATGCATTCTTTTCGCTTAAAAAGCAAACTACTTGGTTGAACTACTTTACAACTCATTTTTTCAAGATTTACCTCTTTGGTTGAAAATTTAACTTTTTTGTTGAAAATTCGTATTTTTTTGTCAAAAATTATTTGTTTTATCCTTTTATTTTTCGTCGGAAATTGATCCTTTATAAGTTAAAAAAGTAACTATTTGGTAGAAAATTCACTTATCTTGTTGAAAATTCGTCTTTTTGGTCTTGTTGAACATTTTTTTTTTTGAGAATTCAACTACTTTGTTAAACATTCGTTTTATTCGTTTAATTCAACTGGTTGAAAGTTTTTCTTTTGTTGAAAATTTCATCTTTTGGTTGAATTTGAATCTTTTTTGTTTGAAAATGCATATTTATAGGTTTAAAATTAAACTTTTCTGAAAAAGTCATCTTTTTGGGTGACAATTTAACTGTTTTGCTAAAAATTCGTCCTTTTGGATTGGAAGGAAAGTCATCTTTCTTGCTCGAATGTCTTTAAAAATTTGTCTTCTTGGCCTTATAAGTAAACCATTTGGTTAAAAGTGGGACATGGCTTGTATCTGGAAGTGTAGACACTACCCAATTTTATTTCGAAGAATTATTCCTCCTATTTTCGTGGAAAATCATCCTATTTCGCCTGTTTTGGGAGAATTTTGAGCTACGCCACTTTTCGGGGGGTGGAAGGTGGGGATAGAACTACGGTCATCAACGAGGGGGGAATAAAAATAGATCAAATTTGAACTTTGAAAAAAAGTCAAACTTTGCAATTAGAGCAAAGTTCAATTCCAGGAGTACATTTCCGTCCCAGTGGATTGTCAGCCAATCTAAAATGGTTCGACTATACTACAGTATGTCGCTATAGTGTCACCATACAACATTATATGTATAGGTGTATGCTATCGGTCACGGGAGTGGTCTCTGGAGTCCCTCGAGAGGTGCATATGTACCACTCACGCCCTTGACGGGGCCTGCGAATGAAGGCAATGAGGAATATAGGGGACAGGAACAGGGAGAGGCTTTATCAGTATATCCACAATCCACATAGTCCCTTCTCTATCGCCTATCTTCACTCTCTTCACCTTCTCGCTGTTGGACCCGCGGGAATAATAAGTTTGATTGCGTCAGCTGTCTTCATCGTTTGAGTGGGTGTCGTGCTCCTGTCGTGTTCCTATCCTGTACTTTGGTGGCCGAAGTACTGTGGCTGTCCTTGCGAATGGCATGTGAAGAATACCGCTGGCACGATACAGGGTCTAATCCGCCCAGGCAAGTGGGGTTTACGGTGAGAAGCAGATGGCTTGGCCGTCGCCAATCAACTAATCCGCCTCTTCCCCTGTTATATATGTATTTGACGTTCACTGATATAGTCTTTCCAGTTTCATATCTGCTTCGAACATGGAATTTTACAAATATTTTTAATTAGCAATAATGCGAAAGAAGATTTCTATGATCTTAACCGACCAAAGGACAGGTTGTCAATAAAAATATTTATTGTAATGTCAAGAATCAGAAATATGATGATGTTTCTTTCTAATAGTTGTTTTTCATGAAAAAAATTTGTTACTGAAACTTTGTATCAGGGTTGCTACACAATCCGAATTTCGGCATTTCCTTATTTGCCTTAACATTTTCCTAACAACTTTTTCATTTTCTCTCATCGTTACACCTTTTTTTTCAGGTATAAAAACGACTTTGCACCTGGGAGATAAGCCAAATAGTTGATTTCCCAATCAAAAAGATACATTTTCAACAAAGAAGCTTATTTTTCTACCAAGAAAGATGAATATTTAACAAAATACGTGAAGTTTCAACTGAAAAAGATGAATTTTAAGCTTACAAAATTATTTTGAATAAAGCAAAACCAAGAAGATTAATTTTCTACCAATTTTGAACGAGAAGAAAGAATTTTTAAGAAAAAAAGATAAATTTTCAACGAAGAAGATTTATTTTCTACTGAAAAGACGAGTTTTAAACAAAATACATAAATTTTCAACAAAATAGTTCAATTGTTGACAAAAAATATGGATTTTAAACAAAAAATGAAATGTTTCAATTTTCAGTTTAAAAAATTAATTTTCAATTTTAAAAAAGTTCTTTTTTTTTTAAACATACTTATTAGAGCAAAAAGATACATACATTTTTAACTAAAATGATGAATATTTAACCCAAAAGATGAATTTATAACCAAATAGTTGAATTTTCGATCAATTATAATAAGATGAATTTTCAAACAAGAACATTTATGTTCTATAAAAAAAAACGAATTTTCAACAAAATAAATTAAATTTCAACTAAAGAGATGAATTTTCTACCATATAAGGAGATTAATTTTGTACAGAAAAAATTTATTTTCCTACAAAGCATATGAATTTTACATCAAATAATTGAGTTATTAACTCAAAAAGATCAATTTAGAAAAAAAATGGCATGATTCAATTTTAAATGATTTAATGAATCTTTAATTGAAAAAATAAGTTCTTAACAAAAAATGTAAGTCCCAAGTTTCACGATTACTGCGGGACCGTCACGATTACTGGGACATTTACCTTAGTTGGTATTTCAACCAAAAAAATACGAATTTTCGACGAACCAGTTAAATCCTCAACAAAAACAAATTAATTCGCAAACTGAAAATAGGAATTTCTAACAAAAGAGTTGAATTTTCAACCAAGAGAGATTTTTCAGTCAATGAATAAGCAAAATTGTATCCAAAATGTTGAATTTTCACGTCAGAAAAACGATTTTTCTACAAAATACTTCAGTTTTTTACCCGAAAATATGAATTTTCAACTCAAAAATGAAAATAAATTTTCAAAAAAATACTTACAGTTTCAATCAAAGAAATAAAATTTCAACTAAGATGATGAATCTTCAACCAAAAAACTAAAGTTTGCACCAAAAAGTTGAATTTTAGTCAAAAGGATTAATTGATTGTTAAAAAAAAGGACTTTTCACTAAGAAGATTAATAATCAATCAAAAAGACGAATTTTCAACAAAATACATGAATTTTCAACTGAAGGGAATAAATTGTCAACCAAAAATGGAACAGCTAAATTTTTAGTTGTAAAAATTAATTTAAAGTAAGATTTTTCAACAAAACAGTTACATTTTCAAACAAGAAAAAAAGGTTTTTGAATTAAAATGATGAATCAACAACCAGAAAAATTAATTTTTGAACTAAAATAGCGAATTTTCAAAAAAAAATTGTTGAATTTTCAACCATGAAAGACTTTTCAATGAATGAAAGTCAATAAGAGCTTAGAAGTCATCTTTTACGAAAGCCTTTTAATCACTCAAAAATTATTTAAATTCAAAATACGCAACCTAGTAGAAGGGTTTATTAACACAAATTTGAAATAGTTTTTTTTTAAATATGAATAATCATTAATTAATTTAACAAATTAAATAATACCGAATTTTTAAACAAATGCTTGCGAATAAGCCAGGCTTTGAAGCTTTATTACTCGGCGAGAAAAAATCGCAGAATGTTGAGTCAAAGACAGAAACATTCTTCAACATTATACGTGTGAAACGACGTCAGTTTGATTTTTTTCAACAATTTTTCATCTTTCCTAGGACAGAAAATGTGTGAAAAAAACAGGAGAAATTACCCTCAACTTATTATTTTAATTAGTAGAGCTAAAAATGTAAAAAATAATTATCTCGCCTCTGGATACCTTACGGGAGCTTGACCCTTTTTTTAAAGGGATCTCTTTCACGCTTAAATTGGACAATGCTAAGAAAGGACGTTTTTTCAATACGAGTTTTTCAGTATTTAAACTGATTAAGATCGTAATTATTCCAAAACTTGTAATTCAGAACTAATAATTTTTATTGACCATCCAACCTTTGAGATGAAACCGCTGAATCGAGAAGGTTCTTTTAAGCTAGAGTTTAGCTTAAAATCTCTATCCAGAGCCGAGAAAATAATTTTTTTACATTTTTAGCTCAACTGATTAAAATAATCATTAAATTGAAGTAAAACAAATTGCCATTTGTTAAGTACATGTAACAGAATACTCACGAATGTTTTCAAACTTCTGATACCAATTTTTGAACGTGTGGAGGACTTCAAAGTCGACATAGTGAAAGTTGAAAGTCATTTCTCCTGTTTTTTCACACATTTTCTATCACAGGAAGACGAAAAAATTTTAACGAAAATCAAACTGACATCGTGTTACAAGTATAATGTTGAAGAATGTTTCTGTCTTTGGCTCAACATTCTGCGATTTTTTCTCGCCGAGTAATAAAGCTTCAAAGCCAGGTGTCAGGACTTTTGGATCCGACTTTTTTTTAGTTATCTATGGAAACTTATTAATAATCAAATTGTAATAATAATGAAATCTGTTTTCAAAAATGAGAATTTCTCAAGGTATAATTTTGAAAATGTCACTTTTTCTATAAAGAGATATATATATTTCATAAAAGTGGATGAGTGTAACATGGTTTTAAACTCGGATTTAAAGCTGATATGTTGTACTTTAAGGGGGGGAAACCTAATTGGAGAAGAATGAAAATGAATGTTTGTTAAGAGAGTGAGTATTTGGGGTACTTTTGGAGTAGGGAAATTAGCATAATTCGATAATTTATGAATAATAATATCGTTTATTATTACCTTATTATCAAATATTTTTGTAAAATTAGAAGTAAAAGTCTTTCTAAATTCTAATTGATAAAATTACTGCAGAAGTATGCTTTTTTCCCTACTCGAAAAGTACCCCAACTTCACACTCTCTTACAAACTATTTATTTTCATTTTTCTCTAAAAAAGCTTTTTTCCTCAAAGTACAGTATATCAGCTTGAAAACCTTGTTGGACCCCATCCACTTTTATGAAATATAAAGAAAATGGTACCTTTTTATAGAAAAAGTGACTTTCTTCAAAACTATGTACCTTTAAAAATTCTTAGTTTTGAAAACAGCTCTAATTATTATTAAAGTTTCATTAACACTATTAAAATTCTGATAAAATCTCACATTTAAAATACTATTTTTAATTTGAATTTGCTTGCATTCTAAGAGAATTATCAACGATCAAAAATTCAACCGTAAATGGTCAAAGGTAGTTTTAGACTTTTAGGGTTTTAGAATTTAGACGAATGACGCTGGGACTTATGGGGCCTGATGCAGTAAGGCTAGAAACATATTTAACGTATGGGAGGGAGAGCGTGGTTTCGTTGTAAAGGTCTGTATTTAACAAATAACTTTTAAAATCTTAAAGTTAAAGCCAATCGTTTTTATGAAATGCTGTAAATTTGAAATTGGGTAAATTAAAATGTTTTCTATGTTCAGTGCTGAATACAGGACAGAAGCTTTTTCTGAGATTTGAGTGATGGTCATCTTGATTTATGCAACTTTATTATTTTTGTTTTTGTTATTGAAAAAAGAAATCATTTGTGTAAAATTTCTAAAATTTGTGTCAATCATTTGTGGAAAATAAAAATAATAAACTGATAATATGTACCCATATTTTGAAGCTTCAAATTTGTCATCCTTCTCTTCAAGAACACGTGTTTTGTATTACTAAGCAAAACATATTCACAAGAGCCTTACTCTGATAAAGATAAGCGATCTGACAGCAGCTTACAGAACATCCGCTTGGCAATTCTTGCACTTCGTTATCATTTCTTTCCTCTCCACCCGTTTCAAATATTATCTTTGAAAAAATCGAAAAATATCATATACGATTGTAAAGGTCAGATCATCATTATAGATTTCTCTAACCAGACATATACTTCCTCATATGTATATTCTCTAGCAATATATTTGATAAATAAAAGAAAATTATCCCAAATTTCCATATACTGTTTACTTTTTATTAATTATGAATGGGAACCTCTAAAACAATAAAACACACTCTTATATTTGTTTTTTGATATTATAAATGTATATTTACTAACAGCTTGGAATTTTCCTTAATAATAGACAATCTGCAAATACTAGAGAATATAGTCTTTTTGTCAATAAAGTCCAGTAAAGCAATATTGGCTCTTCTCAAGAAATCACGTAATACGTGTAATTGTTTCAAACATCATTTTATTTATATCACTCTATTTGTTCTATTACTCGTATGTCTCCCACTTGACACACTGAAAATTAGCAACACGTGCTTATTGCCTACATTGTCTAAAATTATAAATATCAATTCAATACCAAACAAAATTTCCGACTGTCATGAAAATTAGCGAATCATCGTAAATCTTAATGAAACTCAAGATAACACCTATGAGATGAAAGCTTTAGATTTGACTACAATATACAAATGTTCGTAATTGAACGACCACTAAAACAAAAAATTCCCCGCACGTCTCTTATCTCCTTTTCATTCAAAATTTTAAAAGAACTATAAAAAAGAAAAGATTCAATTATCACCGCAGCTGATCACACAAGTTCCTTTCAAACTTTATTCACTCGTGTTACATCGCTCGAGGATAATGACGGAATTTTTTCTCTGCAAATGTCAATATACTTTACGCGTGTACATATCGACAAAACCAATAATTATCGGCTATCTGCCAGAGAAGCAAACTATCGGTTCGAAACTTTCCCAATTAGTCAGAAATGTCGGCATGTTCCGTAGCTCATCGGTAGTCGTTTTGTCCAGATGGCCGGCAAACTATCCACACTGTGTCCAAAATCTCCGGGATGCTCCTGGGGAATCGAATGCCAAACAAGGATTACAAACCAGAGTGCGATTGAAGCTCTTTATACTTTGGACTTATACATCAAACTTTGGACATGCAGATTTAGGATAATTATAGACTTATTTTTTTTCACTTTTACTTATTTACTTATTTACAGTTAGTTTCGACTATTAAATATCTGTAAAGTTAAATTTTTTTATGCTGTCCCTTTTCATTTAATCACGCCCATTATATTGCCTGCTTTATAGTTTATAGTTTACTTTCCACTTTGGTCCGAAAAACCAGTGGGCAAAAGCCAATTTACCTGCTGAAAGGCAAGACGGTCCTTGTAATTATTACCATCGTTTAATCCCGCAATTGTCAGGATGGGCGGGTCACTGCTCGTTGTGGCTGACCTCAGGTATATTTAAATCGTTAGTTATGGTTCAACAAGTACAAATTTTGCTTGACGAGCGGTTAGGAAAAATATTCGTTCAGAATCCGATTTTTTGGGATGTTTTTTTTTTGCAATTGGACTTTTATTTACAGACTAGCAGTAAATGCACGCACGCATTTACGTCCTCAGATTTGTATTTCCTAGCTCTAGAATAAAAATATAAACAATTTGTAAATCAATTATTGAACATATTTTTAAACATGATGAGTTTAAAAATTTTTTAAACAATTCATTTTAAACAATATACATTGTGCCCTTTGAATTGAAAAACGAAAACTTTCCAGATCAAACGATTTTATATAAGGTAACATTTAGAAAATAGGAATTTGTATAAATTCTGAATTAAATCGTTTAAAATTGAATAATTTGCAAACCTACATCACACAAAATTGAACACTATTATTTTAAGAAGAATCTCGAAATTGAATGATTTCAGATTAAAATTTCAAGAATAGGGCAATTTCAAAATGTTTAAAATTCAATAATTTCATATTAGAATTTTCAAAATGAATTCATTTAAGATTAAGAGGAATTGAATTTGTATTATTTCTAATTAAAGCATTCAAAGCTGAATCATTTAAAAAATAGAAAAATTGAATTTAAATAAGTTTCAATTTAAAACCATTAAAATATGACAATTTGAAATTGAAGTTTCATTGAATATTTCAAATTCAAAACTTCCGAAACCCAGAATTTTAAATTGTTCTTACATAAGCAAAAATATAATTTAATATTAAAATCGATTAAACAAATTTGCCTAAGATCAAAAAATAAATGCACTATTTGCACGACCCAGACTGTTTACGTTCGGAGACGCTTAATTTAAGTTCAAGATCAGAACCAAAATCCGGCTTAAATTCAAATTCGAGTGTACTTTTAAATGGGAATCATTGAAAATTAAGAAATTTCTACTACGGAACATTAAAAATGAATCTGAACTTTTTCTAAAAATGAAAAAAATAGACACCAAGAATTGTAATATTAAAACATTTTTATACTGAAACCCCTTTGAAATTTCAAATATTTTAAGTAAATTTAAATCATTTGGAAATTAACAATTTACAAATTGTTAATTATACGTTAAAAATTTAAAAATAGACACCACGAATTGTAATATTAAAACATGTTTATACTAAAACCCCTTTGAAATTTCAAATATTTTAAGTAAATTTAAGTCATTTGGAAATTACCAATTTTCAAATTGTTAATTATACTTTAAAATTTCAATTTTAATTGAAAAATTGAAACTTATGCTAGGGATAAAATGAAAATTCAGCGTTTAACATGAAAATTCTAAAATATAAAATTGTAACCATTCAAAATTAAGGAAATTATTTAATTACTGAGGTACAAATGTTAGATACTTCAATTTTGATCTATTTTAATTTTTATTAACACAATTATTAACTTTTTAATTTCAAAACGTTGAACTTTTGACGTTTAATTTAGAATTGTTTACAATTCATTCTTGAAATCTTTCAATCACATATTTTTTAATTTTAGATGATGATGCACAATTTTAGGCCTTTCAATTCAAAATTGTTTTCTTTTAAAGTTGAAATTGAATTTTTAATATTTTGGAACATTTTGAAATCAGAAATAATTCAATTTTCAATGCCTAGTTTATAAAATAATCTCATTTGTAACGCTTGATTTTAATAAATTATTTTCTTGATTTTCATTGTTATGAATTTATTTTTGAAGGCATTTAATTCAAAATTGCTTAATTACCACTGAATTTAAATCAGATGATTTCGTACGTTTAAAATTGAAACCAAACAATTTAGAATATTTAAATCTAAAATTATTAAATTTAGAACTCATCAAAATTTTAAGCAAATAATTTATAATATTAAAAACTAAAATGCCATAAAAAATTAAACTGTTCTAGAATTGCGCATTCAAGACTATCATTTTCAATCTCCGCCGTTCAAAATTGAAGCATTTTTATTATTTTGCACCTTTAAAGTTTAATACTTCTAAAAACCCTGAAAATTGTATGCTTTCTAAATGTAAATTTTCAAAATGAATGAATTCAAACTTGAAACGGTAAAAACTGAAAAATTAAAACTGCGTTAAAAAATTGAAGGCATTCTTCAGCTAGAATCTTGAAGCATTTTCATGCAGAATTAATGAATCCTAGATTAATATGTGTAGTAATAATTTAGAGACAATTTTAATAATGTTAAATCTCGGAAGATATTGACTATAATTTGAATATATCTGCGATAATCAGAATAATAAAAGTATATACAATTTTATGTTTGTCTGAGTGGTATATGGTAGATAAACTGATTTGAAACAGTATCTTTGCCTCGTGTATTTTCTCATCAAATATTAACATCTCCCGAGTTTGAACAGCAGCAGTCGAATTTGCCATGTGTCATCTAAAATCTAATTTTCATCGAATTGTAAAACGTAGTCAAACAAAGAAGTGCCATTGATCTATACATCTGCCTATTATATTTAATTTAGTATTTCACAAATGAAAATATTTTAAAAGTTAGTAATTATCTACAGTGTATCGTTTATCTAATATCTACAAATAAATAGAGAAATCTAACGCGTTTAGAAAACGATAATTAGCTTTAAAAGCATCTGGATTGTGAGTAACTTATTCAATAACAATGAGGAAAAGGAGTCCTAAAGGACCTAAAGATATAGAATTTCATTCAAAAATATAGTTTTCGTCACAACAATTGCAGTTTCCTAAGATTACTTCTTTCTTAAAGCAAATTCCTTATCTAATATATTTAACTTTTTCTTGTAATAAATTAAAAATAAATAAAACACGTCAAGCAAGACAAAGGCAAAACATTTATAACAATATAACAAATAATAAACGCGGGATGACCATTCAAGACTCAGACAAAATTTCCGGTTTCACCTGATTTTCCAACATTTTCCTGGACCATTTTAATTGAACTGTGTTTTAATCATAGTCTTGATACAATTTTACATGTTATTTTTTATGTTCTAAAAATACTGGAATGTCAGTAATCATCGAAAAAAGACCAACATGAAAGTACGTTCAAATATCTAATTCACAATGTCTTCCGAAATTTTAATTTCTAGTCATTTCGAAACAGCCATATATAATTTTTACATTCACATCAGAGAAGGTAATAGATTTGTGTAAAATTTGACCCCCCCTCCCCTTTTTTTTGTCAAGTGTCCACGTTTTGAGACCTTCTGAACCCGAAAAACAGGTTTTCGCGAATGTGTCTGTCTCTATGTGTGTTCGTGTGTCTGTAGATTTTTAGTTTGTTAGCACGATAATATTCGAAAGAATGAACAGATTGAATTGGCCTTTGGTATACTTTTTGAGTATCCTAACCTTAAGGTGAAGTACATTAGCCAGCTATTTCGCACGAAAATTAAAAAAGTTAAAGCATTTTCAAAATTTTGGAAACCACTTTTTATCATGAATTAAAAATTCTCTGTATGGTTATTTGTTGTACTCAAAAAGACGAATAATTTCTCCCCATGACTTTTTCCGACAAAAAAAAAAATTAACAGAGTTACATTACTTACAAGATTAAAAAAAACAAACGAAATTGATATTTTTAACCAAAACGACGCACGATGCGAAAAAATGCAAGAGGAGAAAAACGTTGCGTTTTAAACACCCTACAAGATTGTCCTTACAACTTTTGAATTTTCTTGAAAAATCGATAATTCAAATTCTGATCGCACAAAAAATAACGAAAAATCAAAAATTCAGTTTTGCGGTCAAACTATGCAAAATGAGAAAAAAGATGGACAGACGAAAATTGTGCTTCCAAAAAATATCTACAAATTGGTTCTGAATTACTTTTCGATAGAACGCGTAGTTTTTGCTTTCTTCATAAAAAACAACAATGAAAATAAAAAAATTAAATTTTTAGACAAACGACACAAGCTTGAAAAAAAATGAAAAGACAAAAGTCGTTCACCCAAAAAAAACTACAATTTTTTTATTAATCATTTCTTTGATAGGAATCGTAATACATTTGATATACAAGTGTTGAACATAATGTAGAAAAGTTTACGTTTCTGACAAAATCGATTGCGAAGCACGAAATACGTGATGAGAATGTGTTCGTCAAATCCAAAGGAGCTTTAACAACAGAGTATTCACAATAACCAAATTACAATTGTCGATGCTTTGACCTTTAATTTTGAAAGGTCTGTGCACAAATGTGGGAGAAATACAAAGCCCGAGCGCTTTGCGCGAGAATCAACAGTCGCGCGTGCAGCGAACAATGAGAATGTGCCCGCGCAGCGGGCAGATTTTTTTAATTCAAATTTATTGTGAATAACTAACAGTGATAGTGCCTGCAGCAATAAATCGGTGAATGCATTCAGTCGAATTGGAATCCGACGAGGACTTCCCGCGAGAATTTGTGTTTAGATGATTGAATAAGCTGAGAAGATTTCACATTACTTAACTTTAATACATAAATAAATCATTAGGCAAGATTTATTATTGAATAGTTCAAATAAAATTATTAACATTCTTGCGAATAAATAGGCTGTTTCCTTTTAAGAATTAATTTAATATGTTTGTTCCATTCCGTAACGATTTGATAATTTGGTAGTAATATCAGCATCAATCGCGCTCTGTGCACGTTCTGTAGTCTTTCGATTTGAGGGGAAATATAATTTTTATTTTCTATAAGTATTATCAGTTTCTTTACAAATTTATATAAATAAAATTAGATTGGATGAGTGGAAGTGTGTCAAAATTGAAATGCAAGATTTGACTACGACAAACATACCGACCCACATTGCAAGTCAAATAAAAGTTTATAATTTTATTTTTTTTTTATTTTAACTGAAATAGAATATCGTATTTTCCACGGAAATACGTATGTTTGGAAAAGTTTCAAGTCAATTGGATATATGCAAGTGTGTTAAAATCGAATTAAAATGGAAAAATAGGTTAAAATTGAAATGCAAGGTTTGACTCTGACAAACATATACGGGTATACCCGCACTTAGCGAGTCAAATAATATTTTTCAAATCCTGCAAAATTACAAAAATTGCTTCAAGATCTTCCCGATTCTTTTTTATTTCAATTCTGGAAATATTTTTGAATCTTTTTCAATTTTCTCTTAAAATTAATTTTTCGAAATAAAAAATATTTTATAATTTTCTCAGAAATCTTAAGAAAAATTTGTATTCCCTTGAAAACTTGCAAAATTATTTTTAAAAAACTTTTAAAGTTTTTTGTTGTTTTTTTATTGTTTATTTTATTTTTAATTTTTTAATTAATTCTAATTTAGGTTTTTAATTTAATTTTTTTTAATTTTTTAATTTTTTAATTTTATTATATTTTATTGTTTTTTTTTATTTATTGTTCGTGGTTTCTTTGCGACCCTCACTAAAAATATTAATTTTTTGTTTTGTAGCCTGGGGGGAGTAAACGATGAAGAAGATTTAGAATTTAGATTACCATCAGACGTTTCGGCTCCAAATATGGGCCCTTTTCAGTGGTTATTCTAGGAAATTACATCAACTTTTTCACATAATATGTCAAATTAATTATTGTTCTATATAACTTAACTATAATAACAATCCATCCTTGAATTATCTTTATCACCCTCCATGTTAAAGTTATTTTTAGTACTTTTTTGATCTTGTAGGGCCAAATGATTTGGATGTAAAGAAAAAACTCCAATTTTTCTTTTTTTCAAAAGCGTCGTTTCGTCAGCATTAGTGCGCTGACTTCATCAGGCTTGTTTGAAAATTGGTTAACAACATTGTTAACTAGTCAAGAGTTAAAAATTTTATTTCGGCTTCATCATGCCAAGTCAGCGGTATATAGTCGCTTTTGGAAAAAAGAAAAATTGGAGTTTTTTTCTTTACATCCAACTCATTTGGCCCTACAAGATAAAAAAAAGTACTTAAAATAACTATAATAACAATCTTTGAACATTTAAAATCAGTGCGTGTTATCTTTAATCAGTGTCTACTGTCTAGCAAACGTAAATTTGAAAAACATTAAGTTCTTATTTTAACATCCACCGATAGACGTAAGACATTATTGCACTACACTTGTTCACTTTGAATACTAATTTTTATTTATTGCTCACTTTGTACTGAGAATGAAAAACCATTAAAAGAGCGAAAATACAAGGTTATAAATCTGAACATATGATACGGAAAAGCAGACAGATATAAAATGGCAATCTGTTGTTGAGTTTCAAATAAACTTTTTAGTGTTTTCATATTGTCTGCCCCCGTGTTCACTGCCCCCCCACCCCTCATCTCTCAAGTATAAGAGAAAACAAACAGTGAAAATTGCAAAGTTATACATTTGGATCCCTAAGAGTCGAAAAGTGAGACAAATAAAAAATAGGAATTAGGAAATAATCAATTAGAAAGCCCGAGATATACGGATGGTAGATAATTGAAATATGCAATCTGTTTTTAAATTTTCTCTAAAAACATTTAGTGTTTTCCGAGGTGTTTTCATATTCTTTGGCCCCACTCCTTTTTTGAGCATCAGACATAATAAGAAAATTACAAATTATACATTGGGAAAACATGAAAATCGAAATCTTCTTCATCATTTACCGACCCCAAAGCCACAAAACAAAAAATTAATATTTATTCAAAATATTCAAAAATCGACATTTTATTAAAAAAATTTGGAAATCTTTTAAAGTCTTCAATTATTTTTGAATCTTTAAAAAACATCTGAATGTCTTAAACTCACTCGTATTTTTTATTTCATTATTATTAATTAATTAATTTAAATAAAAAATTATTCAATTAGAAAAAATTAATTAATCATTAGACATTTTTCCAGGAATCTCAGAAATTTTTCTTATTCTCTTTAAACCTTTCAAAATTATTTTTATTGTATGATAAAATAAAATGAATTACATATTACAATTACATAATTGAATAAAAATTATTCCCTTTATAAATATCAAATGACAGTATTATAAAATTCAGTAATAAAAGATTTATTTAATACTATATTCGAGAATCACGTTAGACCATAACCAGACCAGATCATTTCTCGTATAGACTCGATCGAATGCACAACTACAGAATCAGTAATAGTTTTAAAGCATAAATGTCACTCTGGATTTTCATGGGGTTTCCCCTTGGTTTTTCCCCGACCCTTAGATTTAGAAGACGCCATAAGCATAAACTGCCTACTACTCTACTGTCTAGTCTAGTACTCTAGTCCTTTTCTTTCATTCTTCAACTTTTCTAAATTGAAACAGCATTGACCATTCCTTTCGCCATAAACTTAATATTCTAAAATCCCCATGAACTAAGTAGTTAAGAAAGTGATCCTAAAATCCTTGCAACATCTGTCCGATTGTCATCAACTTTGTTCTAACAAGCAGGCCAATAAAATACAATAAACTTAACACATTTAGGATCCTTAATCCTGGCTAGAGGATTAAAGATGTCTCACAATTAAAATTTCAAACCATGCAGTTTTTAATGCCACAAATAAAAATTATACAACTTGGACCGCTTTTAATTTGAAATTGTGTAATCTTCTCAATTTTAATTTAATCCTTACTACTTTGAATGTCGTTTCTTTCATTTTTTTGAAATTATTATTAATATACCTGTAAGTCAAGCCATTTTAGGGATAGTAATTCTGTATAACTCGCCCGCGAAACCTGGACCTATCAAGAAAAGGATAAGGATTGCAATTCCTGCGCAATGCAAGCGGTAAAACGCTAATGGGAAAAGTCAGTAATGAGGTGATTCTCAAAGAATATGGTTAAGAGGAGACACTTTGTGAAGCTCTTAGCCTGGTGTGCTTGCTAGAGAGATTGATCAGCGACCTTGGTCGAAGCTGTGTTGCGGAACGAACGTGTCATTTGAAATTTTGAATAGACAACACGGGAATTATAGATTAATCTGAAAATCTACCCCCCCCCCCCACCACATCGTACACTTCCTATGAACTCCTCATTCCCCGGCAGGATGACGAGGCTAGAACCGAGTGAATTATGCTTACACGAAAGGAATATGACTTAATGCTTAATGGTATAACAATTCGTTCGAGTATAGCCTCGTTACACTATTGGGGATTAAGAAATTTTTATGGTAAGCGTAAGTAAAGGATGCGTAGAGGAATGGATAGATTTTAGATCAATCTAGATATTCTAGAAGTCGTATGATGCACATTCAAACAACATACTCATCCCACAACACCGATCTGATTCGGTTCAATGATCAATATCCCTAGAAATCACCCCAGGTGGAGAGATTCACTAAGAAAATGTACATCATGCTTCAACGCGTAAGTATTAAACAACTTAAATTTTTCAATTGCACAATCTTAGTCAAGTTTAGCTCAATTCAAACCATTGTGAGTCATCCCGAATTTCGGGACGACGAGACATTTTGATTTTTTAATTAAGCCAGAAATCTGGATGGTGATGTATTTCTTTAAAACGAGCTTTAAAAATAAAACAATAGATGTATGCCATCCAGAGTAAAATAATGCATTACCAGCGGTAATTCAAATAAAATAACCAATTTTTTGCAAAAATGTGCTTGAGCGGTCTCTAACAATTTTGTTAAAATTCTGCCAAAATTCAGGGAACTTACTGCCACCAAAAGAAACAATTAATAATTCGAACGTTTTTTTTCATAATTTTCATAATTACTTGAAATTCAGTACCTATATAACAAAAAAATATTTTCAATAAAATAAATTTTCCTGAGATTAGTGAAAATGCTGAAAAGAAGTTTGATTTGAATAAGTATAAATTCAGTTTATATTACAATTTTTGAAATAAATTCAAACACGCTAAAAACATCCCTGACTTAATGACTTTTGCCAGGCATTCCCAGACTAACCAAATTCCCTGACAATTACAGGTTTTCCAGGTGAGTTGTATTCCATGGAAAAATGCATGAAGTCTTTTGCCAAAAAATCCAGTTGTTACCTGGAGGTTTTACTTATGAGTGCATTTTCGAAAAATTCGAAAATATTTATAACTTTGGTGTCGGCAGTAAATGAAAGCGAAGGATGCTAACTCAGCTTCTAATCAAGCTGGAAGGCTCTACTAAGGCTTAAAATTTTCCAAAAAAATCAGCGATTTCAATGGTGGGATTTTAAAAACTGTTAATTACATCAATAATACGCTATCACACATTATAGTTTTTCGGTTTTTTTTTTTTTTGACTGGAGGCACAAAAGAAGTCGAAGATACTCTCAGCGAGACTCTCAGCAGATTCCAGGGTATCGATGTCCTGCTTGATCCTTCGTCCTTTTTTTTCTTCAAGTTTCGTACATCTGGTAAAATCGAGGGCAAAATGTGCCGGGTGGGTCAACCATCTTTGACAACAGTAGACGAGTAGACGGCAACCCCTTCAAGGTATCGATTACAATTGAGGTCGACTACCGTAGAAAAGAAACAGAAAAAAATTATATGCAAAAGCGTGTTATTGATGTAATTAACTGTATTTAAAAAACTACTATTGAATTTGCTGATTTTTTTTTTGAAAATTTTAATTTTCAGTCGAGCCTTCCAGCTTGATTAGAAGCTGAGTTAGCATCCTTTGCTTTTATTTACTGCCGGCACCAAAGTTATAAATATTTTTGAATTTTTAAAAAACGTACGCATGAATAGAACTTCAAGGTAACTACTCGATTTTTTGGGGAAGAATTCATGCATCTTTCCACGAAATACAACGGTCAAAAGTTGACCAAGTTGCAAAAGGTGCTTTTAACCATGTTTTTACACCTTCACTGCAACTTTGCATCGAAAGTTATGGATGCATCGCGATCAAATAATATTGTACTCATTCGTAATAAAAAGAGGACTGACAAGATGTTTTTCCTTTTTTTGAGCGATTTTTGAAATTGAGTTATGCAATGATTTGTAGAGGGGCCAGGATTTTCGAAACAGATAGTAAGTGATTGTATCTGCTTTCCTCCAAAACTATAAAAATTAAAGAAAAAGATCCCGATCAAAACATAAATTTACTGTCATTTCCCAGTTTCCCGGTCCAGTGGTCATCCTTGAACGCTATCAATATATCGCAAACACGAAATGCTTTTTACATTGCACTACAAAAATTCTCATATCACACACGCAGAAAAATGAATGAAAGGCGTAACCCTAAAAACACGTGAAGCGAAACGGAGCCAACTGCTGGAAGTGAGTTCTGTGTTCCTTAACAGAGATTCCTTTCATCTCTTCTCATCTTCATCGACACTGGAAGTGTGTGGACTGTGTAGGATAGACTGATATGGAAAGTAAAGAAAAAGAGAAGAAAAAAGGAAAAAAAGAAAAGAGAGAAACCTCAGAGACCCTTGATGCCCCGTGACAGGCGACTTCCACGAGTCGCGCCTTCGTGACTAATCTCAGTCAGTAAATGAAACGTTTCCCTGTTGGGTACGGCACTTATTGTTTCAGCTGTTGAGCACTACACGGCTTTGCTCACGACCTGTACATTTATAAACAGCCATCCTCGCGTTGTCCTTCAGCGACACCCACTCTCTCGCCCTAACAGTCAGAAGAAGATTGCTCCGTTTAGGCTTTAGGCCTTCTATTTTCCACCCGGCTGACTAAGATCTCTCACTAATGCATCCAGATCTCCTCGAGGAGAATTGCACCGCAAAGAGGTTGTTTATAGTTGAGCTGAAATCTTCTCCTGATGGCATGTTTGTTTAATGGTGTATGAGAGGTGTCAGTAATATTGTGAATTAGGGTCATCATCTCTCAAATTCTGCTTTCCTCAACTTCATTCGCTAGCTAGGATACGAGTTTCAAAATTAATTGCATTTTCACTGTTTTTTACAAAGAACACAGGAAGTTAAAGCATTGCGATTTTTAATTTTTATTGCTTTGATTGTCCTTTTTGGGATTATGGACTTCAACGAAGTTGATAGAAATTGGGGAAATGGGATTTGAATCAGTCAAAAGTGACTGATTCGAAGTCCAATTTTACTGACTCAAAAAATGCGGTTTCAGTCGTTTTAAATCATTCAATCTGTTGAATTTTTATCTAAAAAAGGTAAATTTTCAACTAAAACTGGAACAGTTAAATTTTCAATGAACAAAATTAATTTTCAAGCCAGAAAAACTAATTTTCAACAAAATAGTTACATTTTCAACAAAAGAGATGAATCTTCAACACATAAATGTTGAATCTTTAACCAAAAAAATGAATTTTGAACAAAGTAGTTCAACTTTCAACCAAGTAGGGGAAAGTGGGGTTTGGTGTCACTGCTCGGGGCACGGTCTTGCAAATAATGCTCGTGTTTTTAGATTTTCATATTAGTTTTTCCAAATAAAATAGCTTTCATGAGTACCAAAGAAAGCTATTTTACGAAAAAAAATAATATGAATATAAAGAAACATGAGCATTAGTTACAAGAGTCACCGTGCCCCGCACTCACACCAAACCCCACTTCCCCCTAGTTGAATTTTTAACAAAAAAATATGAATTTTCAACTATGAGAAAATAAATTTTCAACCAAAAAAAGTTTAATTTTGAACTAAACAAATATTAGTCAAAATTGCATTGCTACAGAATTTAAAAACGATTGAAACAAAATATGTAGTTAAATTTGTAACCAAACCGATAACTTTTCAACCTAAATTTATTATAAATTATTAATGAAAGAATGCATTTTTAATAAAGCAGTTCAACTTTTAAGCAAGTAATTTAATTTTTTTTCAAATTAATACATTTTTTGCCAAGAAGATTAACTTTCTATCAAAAAGATGAAATTTCATGAAAAGACATTATTTTTCAACCAAAAAGTTGAATTTTCAAACAGATGACTTTCCAACTTAAATCATGAATCATTAACTAAAATAATGAATTTTTATCAAAGCAGATCAACTCTCAAGCTACCCTGGTTGAATTAACAAATTATATATATATATATTTTTTCTGATTTAAAATTAAACTATTTTATAACAAATTCATTTTTGTTGGTTTGAAACAATTAATATATTTGGTTAGAAATTAACTGTTTGGTTGAAGATTCATCACTTCGGTTACAAATTTAACTATTTTCTTGAAAATTCATTTTTTTTTCTTCAGTAGAAAATGAACTATTTGCTCAAAATTCTCATTTCAGGTTGAAAATTTAACTGTTTTCTAAAAAGTTCGTCTTTTAGGCTTGATTATTCAATTCGGTTTTGTTTTCTTTCTTGATGGAAAATCTTTCTTGGTTGAAGATTCATCTCTTTGGTTGAAAATTGGTTTTATTATTGGTTCTAAACTAACATTTTTTTGAAAATTAACTTTTTGTTAAAAATGCACATGTTTGATGTTTTGACTAAAATTCAACAATTTGAAAAGAAACTGTTTTTTTTTTACTGAAAAATCAACCATTTCGGTGGAAATTGATCTTTTTTAGACAAATTCAACTGCTTTTTATTAAAAACTAAAATCTTTTTTTGTTAGAATATCAAAAATTACATTTTTAGTGAAAAATTCATCTTTTTGGTTGAAAATTCAACTACTAGTTAAAAAATAATTTTTAATTGATAATTAAACTATTTGGCTTCAAATTATTCTATTTTGTTGCAAATGGAATGTTTTTACTTTATAAAGTAAAAATTTACTTTATACAGTAAAAATTTACTTTATACAGTAAAAACATAGCATTTGCATATTAGGGAATAGGCATTTGAAGCGCTTCAATTTGAAAAGTAACATTGGTACCTATACATTAATTTTATTTTGACCTGTGAATCCAGTTACCTCTATAAAATTGTCTTTGATTTGAATTTTTTCAACTAGTCATGTCCTTTATTTTTACACAATTAGCAAAAAAATCGTTTAGGAAATATTTGAAATTGGCATCAACAAATGTATTTTTTTCGAAGTGTCTTGAGCTTGTTTTTTAATGGCTTAAATTCCTGTTTACTATCGTTAAAAAATGAATCGAAACTTTTTTAGAAAAAGGGAGGAAAGGGGAAAATTGTCTCAACATTTTCGGTTTTAGGTGTTTTAGAATTAGGGAATTTTTCAAAAAAAGGGACGGAAGTTTAAAAATCCAAGATTTTAAAGAAAAAATGCACTACCGAGCACCTGGAGATATCTTCCTTCCAGTAATAGTGATCGGTACAAAAAGTTTTGAAAAAGTGCTCTTACGATTTTAATTCCAACCTGCTGATAATCCTACCTACGAAATTCCAGGAATGTAGCTTTTAAAGCATCATCAGTGCAAATTGATAAACCAAGACAATTAAAAATGATAAAAATATATAATAGGAAATTCCTTAGGTGCTCCTGCACTGAGAATCATATAAGTCGATAATCGATTTCAGTTATCATTCTTGGAAAATCTTTAATTGATAAGTGCCTACTGCCTAGGTCTTGAAACTGAGGGTTAATCAAGTATGACAGAAATTTGAAATCTTGATGAGATAATAGTTACGCTATCGCTATCAGTGCACCTGTACCCTAAAAAGTGCTTCGTTCATTGCCAGTTTATTGACAGCAATATTTTCCTTTATGTTAATCATAACAGTGATAAGTTTAAAGAACATTTTTTATACAAGATTTCCGTTTGTAATAATTACATTATTAGGGTTGCTGCAGAAGATAGTGTTTCAAAGTGCAGACAAGTTGTTCTACGTCAAATTTGAAAAGAAAACTATAATACATAATATTTTCCATTCAGTTTCAAAAAATGTTTCTAGTTGTAAACTAATTTGCATACTCATTTCCATAGAATTATTACACAGTCTAAACATCAATTATTATTGTAAAATTATCATACACTGTAAATAGTGGTTAAAAATTACAACTAAATAGTTTTGTAAGCATTTTACTGCGATTCATGTGTTAATTCTATACAAGTTTATTATATGCTTACAGCAATTAGGAGTAATATAAAAATACCAGTGATTGGCGTGGTAAATTTTAGCCATAATGTAATGTTCATGAGTGTAATTTCACATCGTGAAACGCTGTAACTTTACACCATTTGGTAAAACTACCAGGTTAATGAATGGTATTTTATGTTGTTTATGCCATTATTAATGTGGTAACTTTAAACCACTTTTTATTACAGTTTATTCTTAGTATAATCATTTTCTATTAATTGCTTCTGTCCACTCATTCCATTCGTTTGAAATTCTTTTGTTTTAAAAATTTTTTATATCAAAGAGAGTGACAATTTTCCCTTCAAAATATACATTTTTATACTCGACTCTTTAAAATAATGTTGAACGCAAATGAGATTTTCAAAACTGAATTGAAGAGTAAAACAGTAAAACTCTCAATCGTGTAAGAATTCTAAATCTATAAAGACGTTTAAAATGATAAATTGAAACACTTCAAACTGAACAAAATCTTTTATGTTTTGTAATTCAAAGAATTGAAAAAATTGCAGTACACCTTTACTTTCAAATGTTTCAAATAAAAAATATGAAAAAAATATATATTTGAAATCCTCAATAGTCATTTTTAAGTTTGCAAACTTAATTTTTTGAATGTTTGCACTTAAAATTATTCAATTTTGAATCAGCCATGAATGATCCAAAATTTTTGAATTTTATGTGCGAAAATTAAAAAATGTAGGGATTAAAGTTGTTCACTAATTCAATTTTACGTAAAAAGGGGATTCTTTCGTGAAAAAAAGCGAGAAAAAAAAGATAATTAAAAGGAGATTTCTTTCATTATTTAAAAATTTTATATCGTGTGCTATGGGTATCTCGTGAATAATTAAAGAAAGTTCCTTCTAACAGATATAGTGCCTTTTTTTTATCAAGTTTTTCTAGTCAGCTTTGTGTTCAAAATTTTTGGTAGCTTGAATACTTTAGGTTTTTGGACTCATAAAATACAGCAGAAAAATATTCAAAAGAAAAACAAACATCGAAGATTGAAAAATAGATAAATAACAAAATTGGAAAATGCTTTGAATAAAAAAAATTTTAATTACACTATATAACATCAAATATAAATTATACTTGTTTGTTGAAAATTCATTCTTTTTGGTTAAAGATTCATCTTTTTTTATTGAAATCTGAACTACTTGGTTTAATGTTAAGCTACTTATACTTTGTTAAAAATTCATTTTTTGTTTGTTAAAGATTCATCACTTAGTTGAAAATTCATTTATTTGGTTGAAAATTTGTCTTTTCCAGTACAAAATTAATCTTTTTGGTTGAAAATGCTATATTGTTACATGAAATATTTCAGGAATTTGAAGCGTTTGAATTTGAATTTAATATTAGTACGTATCCATGAAGTTTATTGAAAAGAATGTATTTTAGTGAACAATCTCTTTATTTCGCTTTTAACCATGTACTTCAAATCTGAAAAATTAGCAAAAAAATCTTTTAGGAAATATTTGAAATTGCTATCATTGAAAATTCAAAATAATCGCTTTCAAAGCGTCTCATTGTTTTCTAATGCGTCTAAATTCTGTTCATGATTTTAAAAAAATGGATCGAAACTTTGTAAAAGGAGGAAAAAATGATTTGCTTCAAAGCTTTTTTCAGATTGAAAATGCTCAGTTTTTCAGTTGGAAAAAATATGAAACTGAATAAATTTTTTATCAAAAACTTCGAAATTAGTCAATTTGCACATGAAAAATATGAAAAATTTTAAACGATCAGACTGGAAGTCACCAAGATTTTTCTTTGCAGGCCTAGCTGTCTGAGATTTACCGCAGGTTCTGTAACAACATTTTTTCTCTGATAAAAATTGATTATATTTTGGTGCAATTTAAATTAGGATCGATATGAGTATGCAGGAAACAATTTGTTTGCAGACAAACTTAATTGGCAACAATCCTCTCTATGGCAATTGAACAACGACGAGGAAATTACGGGACAGGAACAGAAAAAGATACCATGGACGTGTTGTGCATGTGATTCGCGACGTTAAATTTAAATTTAACCGATTTCATCCAACGCCATTCGCGATGCAATAACACGCGTCGAATTGCTCCTATGGAATAATAATCATTAAAGCTCCTGTCCGCGATGTTACGAGAGTTTGATGCGTCTGTTTAATAACAATATCGTTATCCCTACTTTGTACGTGGTTCCTATAGCAGTGAGAATCACTCTTAATATTACTGCTTCTAATAAAAAAACCACGAGAAAACGACTTTTACACAAAATCAGGTTGTCTAGTTATCAGGCAATTTGAATTTTCCGCGTTTTTCCAGGCCACATTATTTTCTCTTAACCAATTTAAAACAAGCTTTTTTGTCATTAATCCCACGTATAGGAATACAAATTTAAACCTTTTATACATATACATATATGTATATAATTTATTTCAGGAAGGAAATTATTTATTTACACGTGCGAAACGTATCACAGACTGAAGTGATAAATATTAATTGAAACGACTCAAACGACATTGCCGATCAAGAGTAAAAGAGATATATGCGAAAACTAAATTTTATATGATTTAAAGAATCAAAATAGTATTGTTGATGATGTCATTTCAAATAAGAAACATTATTTCTAATTCAAAATGTTAAAATTTACAAAAAACTTTCGTTTTACCAATTTTATTTACAATTGAATTTTTTCTTACTATCGATTCTTACTAATTTTTAAAAAATGATTCAATTTTAATAAATGATGTCTTAGTTTTTACGGGAAATCATTCTTCACAACTCTAATGTTTCCAATGTTGAGGACAAATTTTTCTATGGGTAGAATCGTTGAAACTAACCGATAGATGATTTTAAATTCCCGGCCATTCCCCGATTTCGCTGTCATGAAGTAAAAATTACAAATCTTCACAAAAACTTTCGGTTCCAAACTCAAAATTACATTTCTTCATCCCTGACTCAACTTAGAATTCTAAATCTTTTAGAGAATTCCCTGGCTCAAAGTCGAAATTATATGTAGTTCTTCACTGAAAAGCCCCTGTCTCAACTTAGAATTATAATTCTTTTATAAAATTCACTGCTCCAAGTCAGAATTGTAATTTGTTTGGAAAATTCCCTATTTCAAGTCAGTAATATGATTTTTTCAAAAATGCCTTGTTCCAGTTCAGAATTAGAGTAATACAATATATGAAATAACTTTTTATTAGCATGTTAGTACATTTAAAAAAAAAATCTCGACTACTGAATCACATTCCCGGTCATTTCCCTGTGATGGAAATTCCCAGTCAATTCTCCTGGTAAACGAAATTCCTGGTCATTATTTCCCTGTTTTCCCGATTTCTCGGTCAGGTAGAAATGATTTATATTTTACTTTTTTATTAGAAGAACATGCCATCTTGTCCTTTTTAATGTGTCCCTGAATTATAAAAATATATAATGTAGTGAAGGCTTTTTCTGGAAAAGACCTTTACTACATTAATATTCTGAAATACAGGAAAAAGTTAAAACATAAAAATATATAATGGAAATAATATTCCGACAAACGATTTGGACCAAAATCTTGATTGATTGAAGAAAACGAGTTTCGAGTTATAACTAACACAAATTTTGATCAACCAACAACATTTTTTTTTAAATTAATCAAACGTTTTTTTTTTAATCAACTTGTGACCGTAATATCAGGTTTCATTTGACCGAATTTATCTAGCTCACTAAAAATATTTACAATGCAAAAAATGCCGCCAAGTAAAAAGTTAATAGCACAATCAACGTAAGTTGTGAAATCAAAGTTTGCCAATTCTAAAAGATATCTAAATTTTTTAATTTTTGTTGATTGATAAAATCTCGCCAAGTTTCTATTTTTTCCCTTTTAATACATTCTCAAAATTTCTGTAATTTTATCATTCAACAAAAATTAAAGAATTTAAATATGTTTTAGAATTACATGGTAAACTTTGATTTCACCATTTATGTTGATTGTACTGATCATTTTTTACTTGGCAGAATATTTTGCTTTGTAAACTTTTTTGATGAGATTCAATTCATTTATAATACCAAATTTGGTTCAATTGAATATTTGTTTCAAAATAATAAGAATATTTAATACTTAACAAGCAAGTGTATAAAGGTAAAGTAAATGGCAGAATGCCCAGAGGTAGACCGCCTAAAGAAGGGTTAGAATCTGTGAATGAGACACTAATACGAAGAGACATAAGAAGCCATAGAAATACAAGAGCCTGCATGAAAAAATGCATGGACGTGAATGAAGCTAGAGTAGTATGCCAGGACAGAAATGTGTGGCGACAAATAGTTTATAAACAGAGTGACAATAGAATGAATGATGCTTGAAACAAAGACCTTGGATACTAATGGGCCCAAGTGGGGAACCATACATAACAATTTTGTGAGGCTCCTCACTTGGGGTGATCGCTAGGGAGATTGATCAGCAACCTGGGTCGGAGCAGTGTTGCGGAGTGAACGTGTCATTTATATAAATAACACGAGAACTCCAGATCAATCTAAATCATCTATACCTAACACCTATATACCCATCTACCCTATACCCATATACCGATCTACCTCATACCTATATACCTATTTCACTACAACCTTTCCAACCTAGCAAGTCACGCCTACCCCGAAAGGGAAATGGCTTAATGGTATAATAATAATAATAATAATAATAATAACACAGTATTATACATATATTTGGTAATGATATTTATATTATAATTTGAAATGTAATATCAGTTCAGTTACTTATTATCGTGGGACCATTTACATAATAAGTGGGCTTTACCTAGTTATCATTTGCTAGATAATAAGCAAACAGCCTCAAGGTGAAATCCAATAACACGTTTTAACGCAGCTAATCCTTAATTAAATGATCTAGTAATTTAATAATTTCATACTGACTATTAAAGGCTGATTGAACGGCTAAAAAATCGAATTTTGGGTTTAAAAAGTGAAATCTCTCTAGAAATGATTGATGAATCAAAATTTAATTTAAAAAATTCCCTAGAGTCCTAGTCAATTTAACCTAAAATGGTAAGATATCGAGTTTTTGACACAAAAAGTGATATCTCTAAAAGCAATTAATAAAACAAAGTTTCCTGAAAAATATCGCTGGAGCTTCATCTTATCAATTTATCATAAAATTTGTACACGCACCGGTTGAATATAATATCTACAGGTAGACTGAACTGCTAAGAATCATAGATTTTTCATGTTTCCTAAAGCTGCTGTTTCTAACAAATGAACAATGTGTAAAGACAGAAAAGCAATTTTTCATTAATTTCAAAAGGTTTTGTGCCGATCGATGAAAAATTGGTTGATATATTCACGAAAGGAGCCAAGTGCATAGATATTTCCAGAAAAGCTATTCGCGGTTTTTACTTGGCGGTAATTCACTACCGCGAATTTTGATAAGTGAGAATCCTTGAAGAAAGAAGACGTT
Source organism: Andricus quercusramuli (assembly GCA_932178445.1). NCBI lineage: Eukaryota > Metazoa > Arthropoda > Insecta > Hymenoptera > Cynipidae > Andricus > Andricus quercusramuli. Next base: position 211,383 of record CAKNXH010062246.1, read on the forward strand.
TTTGTCGATAAAGTGAGACCTATTGGTGGAAAGTGAAGAGTATATACTCAAGAGTTTACAGTAGCACTAGTATTAGCAGAAAAAGATAAGCATGGCTCAACATCAGTGTTTCAGGTCTTTCTCCAATATGTACGTTTTGTAGGTACATAGTACATACTTGCTTCAGCGATGGCTCGTCTCTTCATCATTCTAATAATACCGGGTCTCGTCGGAAACGGAAGTCAGCTGACAGCCGGCACTCGCGGCAAAGAAACCAGCGATATAAATCCAACTCGGCTAGAAACGCGCACTTGTGATTTACGTTAATAGGCAGCACGCGACCGACTGCCAGCCATTCTTTCATTATTTCTCTTTTTCACTTCAAATATCACCGACAATCATAAACAAACACGATCTCAAATCCAGAGAAAAAAAGTAAAGTAATAATTTTCTTTGATTGTACCTGAAGAATGTTTTCTTTCTACATGTCTCTTTTTTTCAGAAGATAAAATTTAAGGAGTAGATGCAGACAAAGGATTCGTGAAATTTACAACACGATATAGGTAAAAAATATGGACATGACTTTGTACTAGATTTGACAAGGGGTTCACTTAAATTAACTGATTTTCTGTACATTTCACGTAACCTTCAGTGAAATCTACTGAACTTGGATTTTTCCACACATTTGTAGATTTTAATTGAAGTAAGGTAAAATGTACAGAAAATCAGTAGATTTAACCGAACTATTTGTAAAATCTACTAAAAATTATTGTTTTCCATATTTCAGACCTCGGACTAACTTGAGAAATTCAAAGTAGTGTCAAATGTTAATAGTAGGTAGCACACATTTTTAAAAATAGTAGCAAAATAGTAATGCAATTTTTTAATGGGTGGGCTTTTTTCGTAAGCTGATACAGTCGATCCTTTTAAATCTCTTAAAATCTCTAAAATCCCTCAAAATCCGCGTAGAAATCTTTTGAAACCCGTTGGAATCTCTTAAGTCTTTTAAATACCATTGATATCCTAGATACCTTTTTAAAATAAACTTTAAATTTATCTGAAATCCTACGAAATTCTTTGAAAACCCTTGAAGAATTTTAAATATCTTTAAATTCTTTGCTGAATTCTTTAAAATGCTATAAACTTACATGAATGTAAAATTCAACACTTTATTGTAAACTTGAAAGTTTTGACCGGAAACGTGTTTTTTTCACTAATAGGCTAATTGTCTCAAAAACGCGACATGATGGAGCAAAACTGACACCATATTCGGATTCAGCGACCCCAAAAACATATAATTATGGTGGTCTGGTTTACAGGTCACCCCACTTTTATTTTTTTGTGCGCCTGTGTAATTAGACAAATGATGGGGCATTTCAAATACGAAAGAAATAGAAGACTATTTCAAATAGCAGCATACAGAGGAAACCATCTTACTGGTTATTCAATATTATCGAAATATTGAACCCATATAAGCTTGGATTTTAATTTATACATTTTGAAAGTCACAATACGAGATTTTAATGGGACAGAATTTTTTTGTGAACCAAGGGCAAATATTCCTTGAGTCCTAAAAATGCTAAAAAACCACGCGTGTCTTATTTTTTCAAAAAATGAATTTATCATGTTTTGTTCGCTTAATCCTCATTTAAGATATATCAAGATCTTTTTAAGGAGTGTTTATGTTGGGAGATGATAAGTAGCAGATGGATGAAGTTAATAGGCGTATCAGGTGGAGCGTTTGGTGGGAAAAGATTCCCCCGTAAATTGTAGTATCCGAATCTGGCACGAAAATTTCTGCAGTGCTTGTCTAATTAAGAGTCTAGACTTGTTCTCTCTGGGCGATTTGTAACAGAGCGGCGAGAACTCAAGTGGCACTCTATTTTCTGGCTCAGCCAATGCTGGAAAGATCATCACGAGTGGTCTTCTTGAATCAAGTGCACTTCAGGGTGGTCTGCCCCAAATATGTACCTTTTCATCCCCAATCATAAATTACTTCAACTCCCAGTTATTAATTACCCCTTTTTGCGCTTCATATCTCTCTTGGAATTCCTTCAAAATTATTTCAATCCTCTAGCTCTAAAATTCTACATCATTTCAAAAATCGAGTATTTCAATACATAGTGTATAAAGTGTAAAGTATAAATGGCAGAATGCCCAGAGGTAGACCGCCGAAAGAATGGTTAGAATCTGTAAATGAGACATTATTCCGAAGAGAGATAAGTAGCCATAGAAACACAAGAGCTTGCATGAAAAAATGCATGGACGTGAAGGAAGCTAGAGTAGTATGTCAGGACAGAAAAGTGTGGCGACAAATAGTTTGTAAACAGAGTGACAATAGAGTGAATGACGCCTGGAACTTGTATACTAATGGGCCCAAGTGGGGAACCATACATAACAATTTTGTGAGGCTCCTCACTTGGGGTGATCGCTAGAGAGATTGATCAGCAACCTGGGTCGGAGCAGTGTTGCGGAATGAACGTGTAATTTAAATAAATAACACGAGAATTCCATATCAATCTAAAAAATCTATACCTAACACAAAAAATGACTATAACTATTAATTAATATTAATTTCTGTAAAAACAATCAGTGTTTTACAGAAAATGTAACTGATGCTACTAGATGATGTTGAAAAAATTGACTCAATTAGAACAAAAATACTTATACTTTCAAAGATTTCATAAAGATTTGAAAAGATTTCAATACGATTTCAAAGATTTCACAAAGATTTCTGAAAATTTCCAAAAAATTTCACAAATACTCCAAAGATTTCAGAAAAATTTCAAAAATATTTTAGAAAGATTTCAGACTTCAAAAAGAATTCATAAAAGTTTTCCAAAGATTTCACAACGATTTCAAAGATTTCAGAAAGATTCAAAATATTTTCAAAGATTCCAGAAAAGATTTCGAAACATTTCACAAAAACTCCAAAGATTTCGCAAAGATGTCAAAATATTTCAAAAGTATCAAGGATTTCACAAAAATTTTAAACATTTCAAAGATTTCCAGAAAGCTTGTCAGATTTCAAGACTGATCAATAAGGCCAGTGATCTCAAAAACCCCAAGTTTTTTGTTTGCATTTATACGCAATACGCACCCCTATAAGCTTGTTTCATTTGGTGTAAGAATAAATTAGTTTGTTTTATTTAAAAAAATATATTCAATTGTGGTCCTGGGACCATAAACGGCTCCAGAATGATTATAACTATCGATTAACATTAATTTCCGTAAAAATGAAAAAAAAAATTAGAACAAAAATACTACCCTTAAGCGTAAAACACTACCCTTCATCATGTAAATTGTAAACCCCAAATATGGTAAGTTTTCACGATTAGGGATAGTATTCATTTTTTCCTCAGCGTCTGGCACCATCAGTTATATTGTATGTCCAATACTTATTATTTTTACGTAAATTAATGTTAATTAGTAGTTTTAACCGTTTTGGGGCCGGTTTAGGAACCAAAAGCGCGATTTAAAGTTTCTTTTGAATAAAGCAAAAGTGATCAATCCCTCAGAACAATTTATACAATTATAAAGTATTATTTAGAATTTTCCGATTGTAAGTGATTGCAAGCGATTTCTAGACTATTACAAAATGTTTGCAAAATACGTTGCGAGTAGATCAAAGTTAAAATTTTTGATTTGTAAACTATTTCCAACCAAAATTAAAGTTAAAACTTTGTATACTATTACTAATAATTTCGAAATCAAAGTCTCGTCGTCCCAAAATTTTGGATGATTTTTCAAATATTTTTCATTAGTTTGGCTAGTCCATCGCAGCCTAATGACATATTAATTTAATCTTGCTTCTTTTTCAAGATTATGGTTACTGATAATAAGATATTTAAAATTTGAGAATAAAATGGTGTACTTTTTGGATAAATATTTGCAGATCCGGTTTTTTAGAGAAGGTGAAATACTTGAAATAGTGATTTTCTTTGTACATATGTGAAAACTAGCAGAGTGTGTGAGGTTACTGATAGAGTGTAATACTCGAGCTGGTTTTACCTCTTGCGCGTTTCTGCTTTCCTACTAAGAGACACGAGAGCGTTATGAAGGGTTAAAGTCCCATGGAATGCCACCTGCACACAGGTGGGAGAAGATCGAAGAAACTCCGTCGCGTTTTGTTTTGACAAACGGAAGCCGCGACAAAGACAGTTACCGCCTAGAAATCTCAATACTTCTGAGATAGTGAAAGTATTTCCAATAAAATAATAATCAATAGCATTGAAATCGATGAATCTGTGATATTTCTACTAAAAATGAAAGTATTTTATGGTAATTAGTATTAATGTTCCATTGTTTACCAATAACATAAAATGTCATCAACTCCAATTTGTAACCAATCATTACATCATCCTTTTTGTATTTGACTTTGCATTTCATTGTTTTAATTTCATTCTCAGGAGTGTGTTGTCAATTTCAATATTTCTCACCTATTTATGGGAGATAATTTACTATTCTATCATATACTATCTTATTTCATAATTAGTAAATATAATTTTTGAACCCAGTTTATTGGCTGCAACTTAACATTCTTCCCCTTTCTTTATAAATTAAAAATCAGTATTTGCATAGTATATGTACTTTATATATGACATAGGGGAAACCAGTATGAGGTGGATACCAGTACGGTGTGAACCTAGTGATGAAAATTTCGTACGCTGACAGAATTTTTTTTAATGAATTGAATGGCTTTACTATTTCTTTGTTATGGTTCCTTCGATTAATCAAAATCTTTTTTCAATATTATGACTTCAGAAATTTTTTCTATCCGCCTCGTACTGGTTTCTCCTATCTTACTTTCTTGAACTATTTTGTTTTTTGTGTAAAGAATGTCTGCAGTCAAAATTTATCTATTTAGTCAAAAATTCCTACAAAAGGATGCTACATGCCTGGATAGAAGTTAGACAAATTCCTACTCTTAACGAACTCGCGCCTATCTTGATCTCTCAATTACTCTAATCTCAATCTCGAGGGTGGCGGCCCAGGTCTAACTGCTTCGCTACCTGTTACATGTGCATAGATAGGTATGAGATTACGCACAAAACTGTTCCTATAATCCTGCTTTTACCTCCCCTGAACAATATTTTATTAAATCTATTATTATTCCCGTTCATGTTAAAAAAAAACAGTTCTTTTCAATTATTAATTTCACCATCAATATTATACCTAGAAAACAACTTTTCTCCAATCAATCTAGATCAGTCAAAATTGATATTTTTTCCGATTGGCCGAATTGAATTGAAAATGAAAGGAAAGTGAATCAATAGGATAGATAGAAAAAATGATTCCTTTAATCTAGGTAGGTACCAAGAATGGTTATTTGTGATACAAGTGTGCAAAATAGGCGATTGCCGAAGACTGTGAAATTTGCAGCATGAGCTGAAGGTGAATGCCGCAACCGTTCTGGACAATTATTCAACAAATTTTTACACTTTTCCACCTTATTTCCGATCCCATGAGCATACATTTAATTTTTTTGAATTCAAAACATATTGAAGAATATTTTTATTTTGTCGATGTGCAAAGTTACTCATCTCTAAACTCTAAACTACTCATGTGCGTCTATTGTGCCGATTCGCAAAAAATATGTATTTCAAAGTAGCCCCTACTTTCGAGGTGGTTATTCATGCAAAAACAAACTTTCAGAACTTGGAACCTTTTCCCATTATTGCATTTGTCTAAACACGAAATTGCAGAATAAAAGGAGAGTAAAAGCATGAGAAGATTCTAAAACGTGCAATTTTTCAGAGGGAGTGAATATACATTGTTTGGGGCCCGGAGGTGAAATGAAAGAATGGAGAGTCCGGACCGGTCCGGACTGATTGGGCCAGAGCTGTTCCTTCGGTTTCCACTTTCCAGAACGCAGGTGTCGGGCATTCCTTCCGAGACGAGTTGTGTGCTGACAAGATGTTGTCGGTCGACCCTGGCCCGTTTCATTCCTTTTCCTTTTCCTTTTCTTACTTGGTCTCCTTCGCCCTCTCCTCTTTTACATACATGCCGCGTTAAATATCCCCAGAGGGCATTGAAAACATTTTTTAAAATCCCTCTTAGACCCTCACTTCCACAAATCCACACATTCACTCCTCTTTCCACTCCAATAAATTTGAATCCATCTTAATCGACTTTCATACAAATTATATTTATCATTTTTAATCCCTCTCAATCCTTTGCAGTCATTTTCAGCAAAGGACTTTTAAATTACAATTAAAAATCTTTCAAGTACATTGTAAATCCACAATCCACAGAACGAATTTTTTGTGAGTACAGTTTTTGTTAGTGAAAAATAACTCGAATTTCAATACTGAAAATTCAATTAAACATGGTAAACGTTCAATTTTTAAACGCTACAATTTGACATTGCTACATTTCGCTTACTTTTCACTCTGACGCTATTCAATTTTTGAAAAACTTTATTTGCTATATAACAATTTGGAATGCCTAATTTATTCTATCTGAAATCTTACAATCATAAAAATTTCAAATTTAGATTTCTCTAAAAGCATGATAAAAAATTATGGTGAACGCCTCATTTTTAAATTATTCAATTTGAAACGTTTGAAACTTCAAGTTCTTTAACTTTTTACCTATCCAATTAAAATCATCCATGGGTAATTGTCAAATTGTAGGCAAATTTTAGCAACTACAGTGGCAATCATATTGATATTAGGAATTGAATATTTCATAACGGAAATTGATCTTATCATACGTAAAAAATTTTTATCCAAAGGGGCAATTATGAAAATAAGAAATAATAATGAATCCATGGGCACGCGCATATGATCAGTCGTACGCTGTTCTATTGTACCGTACGGTAATGACGCGATAAAAATGTTAAAGTTTAACCCTTTTTAAAGTTTATAAAACAATAACAGATTTTAGTTATAAAAAGTCACCCACTTATGAAAGAAAACACCGCCAAGCAAGTAACGGAATGGTTTTTATAATTTTTTTTTCACCCCGAAAATGGTTTTCAACGCACGTACGGTAATGACGTTTTTGTTGTCAAGATGCACTTTTCAGTTTTATTATCGGATTCACAAAAAAGAAAGTAAATATTTTAAGCTCGATTTTATAAAATCTTGTATTAAACGATACGCCTCATATTTCTGTATTTATTACTCAACTGTAACAACAATATTTTACTAGGAAAAAAGACGTACGGTAATGACGTCTAAAATGGCAAAAATTGAGGGACAGACTTCAAGGCTTTTACAATATTATTTATTTGACTTAAAAAATGTACATACATTAAATTTATGTTCATGTGAAGTTTACAAACTTGATACGTTAAGCGTTTTTCAGGTTACTGTCTAAAAAAAAGGAGAAAATCAATTTATACTTGTGCAAAGTGAGGTTGGGACGCCGCACGGTAATGACGTTTCGGTAGTTCTTATTAAATTAAATAGGAACAGAAAAGAAAAAAAAGAACTGACCATTTTGTAGAGGATGATGATAATTGTTTATTAAAATTTTTTTTAAATCAGCACGAGTTTCTAATTTAATGTAATATTACTGGGACTTCAAGTTTTCCTTCAATTTGACAATTACCCACATACTTTAAATATGGATCCCATATAATCTTAAAGGCTGCGCCTAGTCGTCCCGGAAAAAATAGGGGAACTGGGAAATGGCATGGATTAATCACTGATCGTCCCGAAACTTCTGGAGGACTATAGCCAAACTTATAAGAAATATTTGACTACTCATACCGAATTTCGGGACGACGAGACACTTCAAACATTAAAACTCTTAATTTTTGAAAATCTTCAAATTCAGAATAAATAAATATATATATATATATATATATATATATATATATATATATACTCCATTCCCATACACAGTTTAATAAATAAATACAAAATATTTACATTCCCCTTTAATGGGCAAAATTCAACCCGGGTGACAACATTCTTAGAAATCTATGAATTTAAACTCCAAGAATCCAAATTTTCAGAATCAAATTCAAATTTGTCATTAAATTCAAAGTAGATAATTCCGAGAATAATTCTTAATGCAATATGAATAATTCAACTTACAAATTTAAAATTTCGAACACATATCAACTTTGGGAATTGCCAATTTGAAAACGTGGGCACATTGAACTTGGAAGTTATGTACTCCCGTTCAAATTTTAACTTTCGACCGATCATAACTTCGAAAAACCAAGTAGCACAGCCAAGACAGGTGTCAACTAATTTACGCCCACCAAATTCCCAGTTACTTCCCGATTCTAAATATAAACTCTCCTCTTACTAGAAGCACGGATAAAACGCATTTACCATAAAGTTTTCCTATGTGTAATTTTATGAATTGTAATCTTTTGCAATCTTTTTTTTTGTAATAATTCTTTAATAATTATTCTACATTTTGTTAAATTGTTTTTTTTTCAATCTTTCAAGTTTTAAATTATTTTTAATCTTTTCAAAACTTCTAAATATGTCTTAAACTTAATAATTTTTTAAAATAAAATTATGTAATCTTGCAAAGTTGAAAAAATTTTCTTTAACATATTTTATATTGTTTTTTGAAATTCTTAAAAAGCTTCTAACTTTTGTTTCAAAATCTTCAAAAAACCTAATTTTGTTTTTAATTTTTTAAATATCTTCACATTTTACATTATTTTTTATTAAATACGAACTTACAACAAAATAGTTGATTTTTCAACTAAAAAAGATTATTCTTTAACCAGTTGCATTTTTGAACAAAAAAGATGAAATTTTTACCAAAAGAGATGAATTTTCTCAGAATAGTTTAATTTTTTAACCTAACAATATGAATTTTGAACGAAAAAATTAATTTTAAATCAAATAGTTAAATTTTCAACCAAATAGATGAATTTTGTATCAAAAACAGACGATTTTTCAAACAAACAGTTAAATTGTCTATACCAAAAAGATGAAACTAGTTTTCAACAAAATGGATAACTTTTCAATCAAACAGTTAAATTTTGAACGACACAAAAGTTGAATTTTTGACAAATTACAGTTGAATTCAACTAGAAAATACAAATTTTCAACCCAAAAATTACACCTTTGACCAAGAAAAGGTAATATATTTATACAAAAAGAAGAATTTCAAAACATCTTTCAAACTCACTCGAATTATTCCTAAAAATTTGAAAAATATTTCTAAATGAAAAAAAATGAAAAATCATTGAAAATTTTGAAATCTTCAAACCTTTCAAAATTCACATTTTCCAAAACTTTAAATGTGATTCCCGGATTGAATTCGTATTTCCGCTTAATTCCCGATTTTTTAATTCATGTATATTTCCCGGTTTACCCGGTTAGTGGACAGAATGCAAGAATATTTAATTAGAATAATTAAATAAAAAAAATCACAGAAAACTTGATGGA
>CAKNXH010062246.1:221129-310171 GCA_932178445.1 Andricus quercusramuli
TTTATTATATACTCATATATATATATATATATGAGTATATAATAAATAATTGAATCGAGATTTATTTTTAATGAACAAATGGAGAGTCTAGAACAGCTTTATAATATAGTATCCGTTTGAACAAATCGTGTAGCCAATATCAAACTGTAAAGTGGGAAGCTCGGTGTGAAGCCAGGAAACCGATATCTCGACCGATATCAACATGAACAAATTACTTTTCGTGATAAAACAATGTACGATCCTCAAGCGTAGGAGTCGGAAAGCTTGTTATGTTCTCAGTTCTCTGTTCTCACATATCCAATCCATCGTCAATTCTTAGACGAGACCGGTTTGATTCGTCGCTCACCTTTAAATCCATGTCTACTCTACTCTGACGTACTTAGTTTTCTGATTCTTCTACAAAAGAAACATTCTAACTTTATCCAAGTGATAAATCCATTCCATCCTACACCATCTTCTCTAAATCTGACTCACCGTTTTCTATGCTCCCTAAACCCAAGTTTTATTCCAAAAAAGGACTTAACTCTTTTCTACTAGAAATTTATACCAGAATAATAGATGCTACCACCCAAGTCGCCAGAATATTTACTATTTAATCATAATTTATAGATTAAAAATATCCTTTTTTAAATAATAATAGAATCTCATTATTATGTTACTGAATAAATGGATTAATCTAATACGAATAGATATTTTTGATCAGGGTGGCCCATCAAATTTTAAAACAAAATTCCAGACTATTTCTCGATCGAAAATCACATTTATCCCGGTTGAATTTCAAGCGCTTTTAATAATTATTATTATTCAATAAAAATTGTTTTATTATATAAACTTTGAAAAGAATTCAACATTTTAGAACTCCAAGGTGAAATATAGCATGTAAAATATTTTAAAAGAAAACAGAGAAAATAGGGTGCTTTATCAAGAAGACAATGGAATAATATGGGAATATATTTCTTCAAATAACATTATTGTAGGTACTATATTTCTACAATTTCAAGTTGAAATATATTGCATTTTCAACAAAATACTGGCATTTTCAACCAAAAAGATGATTTTTCAACCCAAGAAGACGAATATTTCAGAACGAAATTTGACTTTTAAACCCGAAAAGATTAATTTTCAACTAAAAAGTTAAGTTGCAACCAAGCAAGATGAATTTTTAATCAAATAGTTGAATTTTCAACTTACGCAACGAAGATGAATCTTCAGCCAAATTAGTGATGCATATCGATCATTTTAAAATTTTTCAAAAATCTCATCAGATTAAATTAAAAACTTGAACACCATACTCATCATATCGAGACGAACGATCACTCAGTCGAGATGATCGTCTCGTCTCGATCGACTTTTTTCATTGCATATTCTTGATCTCCATTACATTTCAGTTTCATCCAACTATGTTTCAAGCAAATTTCGATTTTGTCCAAAAATGATCGATATGCATCACTAAGCCAAATGATCGAATTCTCAAACAACAAACATTAATTATATATCAAAAATATAATAGTTGATTTTTAGCTTAAAAGAAATAACTTTCAACCAAAAAGACGATTTTTCTACCAAAAGATGAACTTTCAATACAATTCAAAACATTTGTGGCAAGTCACATTGCGGTAAGTCACACTGCGACATATTTCATCAGGAAAAAATGTGTAGCCCGCAACAAATTAGAAAAAAGTAATGGGGAACTTAAATTATTTCTGTGACCGCTCACAGTGGTCTCTTCCTCCCTGCTGCCTTTCAATTTATTTGTGAAACATTTACACCACAACTAAATTCTGAATATATTATGCCGATTATTAGTAATTATTTATATAAATTTAGGTTACAAATGTAATTACTATGTTAAAGATATATATAAATATTCCAGGCTAATGTCCGGTTTTACCAGTCAATGGCCACCCTGTTCATAAATAAATACGGCCTCATTGAATAAATAAAACATTTAGTACTTTCCAATTTAGTTCAAATCTTTTCTAGGTAATGTTTTAAAATTCAAATTTTAATCCGTTGTGAGAGTCGTTAAAGGTTTATGGTTTTGCGAGAAAGGTCTTTGGGAATTTCCTATGAGTAATCCTCAGTAAAATCGAACCAGATGTCCACCACAGGACTCAATGTTTGGGAAATTTGTGCATTTTACTTAGATCACAGATGGCTACCACGCTTAGGAGACAATGTAAATTGTAAAAGTCCTCAAGTGGTTGTAAGTTGTGATTTGGGTGTCTGCAGGACACGTTTACTTTTACGAGATGCATGTGACACATGCGCTGAAGGATGCAAACTTATGGTTTTTCTTCGCTCGTAAAGAGAGGACAATGGAGAACATCCTGCTAATGTTTAACTTCAACTGTAAACTGTAAAGCAACATGTTTCGCAGGCATCTTCGCCATGAACCTTAAATGTCATGTAGCTTGAAATCTTTAAATGCGGTACCAACGTAATTCGAGGGAGATTTATAACGTTTGAAGCAACTGAAAGTTTATTGTAAGTCGTTTTTTAAATCGGTAGGCCGGAAACCGGAGAAGTGGTGCTTGCAATTTTTATAGGAATATAAATTTTATACGGTTGAAGGGAATATTATTTCAGAATATTGTTTTTCATTTCAAATGTAAAGGAATTAGTTTCATTTTAGGTATATGTTCCCTCTTTCAATGGTAAATCCTCGGGTAAATCAGTGAATTCTAAAGAAAATTAAAAAGTGATTCAATCTGTCCCAGTAAAGATGAAAAAAATTACGAAGTGTCTCGTCGTCCCGAAATTCGGGATGACTAGCCCGTTTTCAACATTTGGCTAGTCGTCCCGAAAATTATGTATTTTTTTTTTTTATTTCTCTCCTTTTGAGTAAGCCGAAGATTAACAAAACTGCTCTTCATCCCTAATTGAAAATAAATGTTAAAAAACGGATAGAACTAAGAGTTAGGTTATATTTTATAAAGTGTAGTCTTTTAAGCTTTAACGTATCTAAATTATGTTATGTATTTGCACTGTGTCACCGCAGTCTCAAGGTCGTTCGAAACTTTCCCATGATTTCCGTGCTCTGATTGGACCTTCCTTTGATGCGATCTATAGACTCTTGACTAGATACACTTGTTGCCTTTGTATTTAGAATCAATCATTCATTTGTAAAGAGTAAAATTCAATAATTATTCGCTCTAGCACTCTAAAACACTTTTTTGTGATCCAAAAATTAATTGAATTAATTCTACAATGATGATTTATCATAAAAAATTTATTTAAACATTTAATAATTCCCAAAAAGCAAGTTCTTTACTGCCAATGAGACTGCCGATGCGACGCATGCGCAGTACAGTTGGGGAGCCGAATTGAGAGCACTGCATCTTTATTCGGTTTTTCGTTCGATTTTGCGTGTTATTGCGCGTTGGTTAACGATCACGTGACATATAGATCAGCTGTTCTGTGTGCCAGCCTATACTGGCCGTAACACCCCTACCCCTTTTCCAACGCCTCGTGGGGGCGGAAAGGCACCCCTGTGACAGGTCACAAAAATAATGTAAGGTAAGACCCCTACCCCTTTTCCAACGCCTCATGGGGGCGGGAAGGCACCCCTGTGACAGATCACAAAAATAATGTAAGGTAACACCCCTACCCCTTTTCCAACGCCTCGTGGGGGCGGGAAGGCACCCCTGTGACAGGTCACAAAAATAATGTCAGGTAACACCCCTACCCCTTTTCCAACGCCTCGTGGGGGCGGGAAGGCACCCCTGTGACTAGTCACAGAAATAATGTAAGGTAACACCCCTACCCCTTTTCCAACGCCTCGTGGGGGCGGGAAGGCACCCTTGTGACAGGTCATAAAAATAATGTAAGTAACACCCCTACCCCTATTCCAACGCCTCGTGGGGGCGGGAAGGCACCCCTGTGACTAGTCACAGAAATAATGCGAGGTAACACCCCTACCCCTTTTCCAACGCCTTGTGGGGGCGGGAAGGAACCCCTGTGACTAGTCACAGAAATAATGTAAGGTAACACCACTACCCCTTTTCCAACGCCTCGTGGGGGCGGGAACGCACCCCTGTGACTAGTCACAGAAATAATGTGAGGTAACACCCCTACCCCTTTTCCAACGCCACGTAATTTTGGTCTAGTTGAAAGCAGTAAAATTAATTTAGTGCATTATTTTCAGGCCGACTAGACAAATGTTGAAAATAGGCTAGTCGTCCCGAATTTCGGGGTCATTAACATTTTTTGTGATTTTTGTCTAGTTAAAACGAGAAATTTCCTAAAATGCATTATTTTTGGGACGACTAGCCGAATGGAGAAAATAGGATTGTCAATTTTGGTAATTTTGGTAATTTTTGTCTAGTTAAAAACAGTAGAATTAATAAAGTGCATTATTTTCGGGATGACGAGCCAAATGCTAGAAATAGGCTAGTCGTCCCGAATTTCGGGATGACTAGCATTTATCTTGATTTCCGGCTAGTCGTCCCGAAATTCGGGACGACTAGACGCAGCCAAAAAATTAATTACATTTTTGTATGTGAAAACTAAATAAAAGAACCCCTGTTTCGGACTAAAACCAATAACATAAAGTCATAAAACATAAACAGACAAGTCCCTCCCACACATAAAATTTGTTCCAATTTTCCTAGTAATCAAATCAAATAGTCGGTAAGCAACTAATTTTTAAAGGAAATAAGGCCTAAAAATATTAACATTAAAAAAAAAAAAAAAATGTCTTCAAACACTGATTATAAATAAAAATGATTACACAAATTATTCAATCTTGGAAAAATTAAGAGCTTTCAATTATAGGACTTCCAGATTTAATACAAATTCGAAGAAGCAGCTTTCGAAATTGATAAATTTTTAATGATTAACAAATAAAATGAAATAATTTGAGGTTTAACAATAATCTGAAATGAGAGGTATTCAGAATTAGTAAATTTCCCATTGCTCTATTAGTCTATTTGAAAATGAGTCAGTGAATTTCCATAAAGGCTTCGAAAGATGTTGGTCCCTAGCAGTATAAAAAAGACGGATAAAAAATAAGGGAAAGAGAGTGAAGTGGTTCCGTTGTCTCTTTTTTCCCTCTTTTTTCTTTTCTTAAATAACTGTCTCGAAACTAAAGAGCCGATTACACTGTTGTTTATAAACATACTTCTCTAATTTTAACTCCTTTTGTGTAGTTATGTTACACAATTTGACTTTTCTAAGTTTTTTTTTTAAATTTTCTCTTCAAAATTAGAACATTCTCAATTGTAATAATTGTAAAATTTCAAGAGTAACAATAAAAAATTTGAAATGGATCAAAATTTAACGTTTTCAATCTCAGGCGATGATGGAAGTTGTAGAATCTTAACCGTCAGGGAAAAAAGGCAAATTTACAATTAGAATTATCTTGAATGGCCCCTTAGGCAGGTAGGTGGGATGCAAGTTCCATTACGAATTTTCAGGTAATAAGCTTCTAGTCTAGTTCTATAGGTGAATGGTAGAAATGAGAGGATCTTAAAATTTATTGCGTCCTCTCCAGGGGTATATTTAAGAAGCCCCACTTCTAAACAATAGTTGGCATTAGGCCTCATCAATTTTCTTTAAAGCTTCCAGGAAACGTATTTCTATTGGTGGGCCAGGGTAATCATCTTTATAGAATTGTACTAATGATTAATATCTACAAACACCTATTATGTCACAGTTTCATAAAATTCCGAAACAGCTTTAGAATTTAAAGCGACAAATGCGTCTAATTGAAAAAAAATAATTATACTTCTCTCCTCGAAACCGAATTAAGGCATCACGTGTCGTACCCGACAAGAATCAACAAAGCGTAAAAAAACTTGTTTCTACCCTCAAATTTAAAATCCCTCCAATTTCCCCAGAAATGAAACCAAAGGGTCAAGAACCCAACTTCACACGAAGGACCAAGTAATAAAATACCCTCATTCCCAAAAATTCAAATCATCAAATTCTCATATGTGTTTTCCATGAACGATTCATAAAACTAAAGCAAAGGGGGTCGTATAATGTAAGAAAATCGAGGAATTTTGAAGATGTCTGCAGTATGGAAATGTATCTCCAAACCCAGAGAAATCTCTATACTTTGAAAACCACCGCTGTATGGTGGATGACCCCCCTGACCGGAGGCGTCACCTCTATGGTGGTCGGCGGCGGTCCCATAAGCATAAAGTCAAGATTGTCTCGCATCCCCTGCGTGTGAAAGTCCCCTCTCAATTTTCGTATGTGTATTGTGTGCCACATCCTTGGTGTGAGATGAGACGGTATTACCAGACGAGAGCTATGGGTGGGTGGGCAATATGACCAGTAACAGAGAGTGGTGGCACACAGAGGCCGACCTAAACTCTTCGCCGGCTGGCGCCGCTCTGTCGGCCCCTCCAACAATGCATGCTCTACCCCCACTTTCTGCTCAAATCCCCCACCTACCCTATTTTTACACCCCCCTTTCCCTTTTTCCTCATCTACTGGACACACAACATTCTCGCACCCGGTGCAAGACTACGGGACCCTACGCGGCTACGCACCCGTTACCGTCCTATACTACCCCCGGTTAGTGGATCCACAATTCCACAGTAGATCAGACTGTGCACGAACAGCCAGAACACCGGCTGGCGCCTGAAACACGAGGAGAGTCTGAAGAGAGTCAGTTGAGTGCCGAGCGCCGGCGAGTGTGGATGCAATCACTCGTTGTATGAGAAGCTCTCACTTTCCAAGTTTGACACCAGTCTGGAATACTTTGGACAGTATCATCATAAATTAAAGAAAGATTATTCCGATTCAGTTATTAGACTAAATTTCTTGAATTTAATGAAGTTTTGAAAAAGTGTTAGTGCTGACTTGGATTATTAAGATCAGTGTTGGTGTTTGATTGAGAACAGTGTAGTGAACGTAGTCCTAAGGATTTGTGGATTTTTAATCATCTTGTGAAACGTTGGGAGTTTCAAGATCGATGCTTGCAGATGCGAGAAAGATGAGTGTCCACCGAGACGTCCACGTGGTGGAGACAACGTGCGAACTCTCCGCTTTAATGAAAGGTAAATTGATTTTTCATTATTGGATGCGTGATGAAAGTGGAAACATGTGAAAACGAACTCTAAAAATTAATTTCGCAAATCATCACGAGATCAGAATTTTTGTAAACCCAGAGTCATGGGTACGCCCGTCCTACGAAACACAATTTGAGATTGTGACACCTGGGTTTAGGTTGGAAGATTTGGTATCTATTCTAAAATCTACTCTTGATAGATACTAACTGACGATTTTAATATTCAAATCGAAAAACGGCTGCTCGAGATGTTCGATTCATGATGATTGTCTTAATAAGATTATATGGTTGAGATTTAGAGAATCGCATTCTTCAAAGAATAAGTAGATGATTTATGAAGACTCGGGGTTCACTCATTTCATTCACTTAACTTTACTGAATGAGAATCCGGATAAGCATACTGATACAACTATTCTTTCGCAACTTATGTACCATTGTTGACTCTTTTGTCATAGCTGCACATCTATTTTTTAAATCATGATTTGCAGTTTTTATTTTGAAATTTGGACTCAAAATTATCAGAAATAGTAAAAATTGATGATATAATAATAACAATACTTTTACCATCATTAATCTTTTGAGCTTTGCCAAAAGTAAATACAAATAGGGGATTTTAAAGAACATGTTCAGAAGTTTCAAAAAGTGCTTCTAAAAACCCTTGTATAAATAATTCAACAATGGTATTAATCGAGAGTGCAGTTTTTTAAAAGATGTGTTTAAAGTTTTCTGAAGATAAAAATAGATTTACCGCGGTGATTACTTCAATTTTCTCATAACCAAACTCTTACTAAACTAAAATCAAAAATTCTTCCGTGCCAGCTTATGTAGAAGATATTAAATGATCCACCATCATATTTAGATCTAAAACCGTAAAGAGAATCACTCCCAGATGACAGATACCCAACACCTCATCTACAAGGTGCGATCTCCGCAAGAGGTTCATATCGCACTTGGTATAAAATATAAAATAATAACTATCATGGCAGGTATGCGTATATCGTATAATAATCGCGTAAATCTCAGGGCAGTAAAAGTAGGCGGTTAACTGCAGGGCTAATACGGTAAAAGCCGCGATTGCGTTTAACGGGCCGCGTAGACCGTAGAAGCGAGGCGATTGATAGTTGTGGGAGACAGGAGGTGGAATGATAATTATTGTTATGAGAGGCGCCAGCCGGTCGAGATAGAGAGAGGAGGCAGATCACGAGAGAGAGAGAGAGAGAGAGAGAGAGAGAGGAGACGGAACGAGTTGGCGGAGGTTGCAGGACCGGGAGCGAGAGAGAATAATAGTTGCGGTTCTGCTAGAGTGGACCTCTGATCAGAGCGAAAGAGATAGACTGGGCGCGGCGGCGCCAGCGTGGGTCGCCACCACAGACTCCGTATACCAACCGATCGAGCGACGCTCACGAACAAACGACCCCTTGACCGCTCTCGAATCTCCCTTCCGATCGCTTTCATCCTCCCATTCCTCTCCTCGCTTCTTCCGCTTGAGATAATAGAGTCAATTTTTAACATCCAGTTCTCAAATCATTGATTTTCTGGTATCTCGTCCTTCTTTCATTCATTTCTGATCAGTGGATAAAGCAATGATCATCGGCTTAATAATTCCCGATCAAGTTCACACGATGGCAATCGATTTAGCAACATCAACCATTAATTCCCAGAAAACACTGATCGAAACTTGATAGTGTGAAATTCCACACTTTCGAAATGAGGTTGTCAAAGTGGATGAAAAATGTGACCCTCTTTCATTTGGAGGAAGTGAAGGATACAACAGCCTTATATTATGTCACGAGTTATACTTTTCGAATTGGTGCAATCTCCCAGGTTTTCGGAATGTGACTCACCAACTTGAAATTTACAACTCTTCCAGAAAAAGTATTCCACCCCGCAGAGCAAGGTCCACGTTATCCCCTTCCGGGCAGTTTTCACTTTTGTGCTTGAAAGACATTCCAGGGATGACTAACCGGAGACCAGATGCATCCTGTTTGAGCAAACATTTCAGGATTAAAAAGCAAACGTGATTGTTATTTCAAGAATCTGCTGATGCCGTTGCTCGAGTTTTGTAACAAGCAGTGCGTGTGCAGCGACCAATACCTTCGAGGAAGTGGATGAAGGCATGTTTGTTGCACATACTGACCAACACTTCCGAGTATGCTTATCGTATTCTGTAACCACATTGTTCAATTCGAAAGTGAAAGGAGATCGAGAGTGATGACATTTTATAAAAATTCATATCTAACGGATCAATGATGAAGGTCTTCATGTCGATAACGGCCTTGATCATCCATTTTAGGACAGCCCACTCATAGTTTTCACGAAGAGAAAGTAATAGTTTTATGGAGAGATTGAATCTCCTGACCCCTAATAAATAAGAACTTAAAGTTTAAAGCTAAGTCTATTGGGAAGTTCCTAAGGTAAGCCTCCAGTGTAAACGATATACTATTGTGCCCGGCAGGTATAGATGCTCCGTCACGAGCATGCTTTCCACCCACCTGTGCCTTCGTTGCACCTGCTACCTGGCGAATCCCCGATTTTTCCGCCTATTTAAAAGGGATCCTCACAGAAGGGCAACCCTCTATTCGACCCCTAATTGCCTATCCCTTTATACCGTAAACCGTCCCCCTCTAAATAGTTTCCTTCATGCTCACATGCTCGCCCATTTCACCCTCTCCACACCTCTTATCGAACAATAACCACAGAGGCGTGGCGGAACCACCGAACATACCTGCCACCGGTGACTTTTATTATGCACCTCTTTCCGGAAACCATTGCTTATCAGACATCGGTATCTGGATCGCTTATGAGTCCCATCAGGAAATAATCAACCGACTTTTAACATGTGAACTTCTTCGTTCCAATTGAGATAAGAATACACCTGTAGCTCCCTTTCAAAAATATTCACGGTACTTTTCTTCCTTCCGCCAAAGACGGGTTATGTTAATTCGTGTTATTCATGTTAATGTTAATTTTTAAGGAGAAATGAGGTAACGGTATTTGGTCTCTTTAAATTCCAAAATAATATTCAGATCTGTTCATCATGTCTTATACATCATCGACTAAAACATGTGTTATGCCTGCGGTAAATGGCAAATCCAACTCACGAATCCGACACCACCTCGGCACGTGGGTCTCGTACTCCTACGCGGACGGATTACCTCTCGAGTCTAAATGCCTACGCGTGGTACGCATCTAGAATCGCATACAAATTTTCTCCACTTTGTCACCGCTTAGTAGAATGCCATGCAGCGACACATAAAATAATGAGAGAAACTAATACTGGTAATCTAATCTCACATTCGCATGCGTCGCATTATCCACGTGGCTAGACTGTGTCCTACTATCATTACGTAAACGCACAAAGTTGATGCTGATTAAGAAATTGTAACAAGCTTCCTAACTGCGCAGTTTACAGAAGACCTCTTCCGAAGCTGATAGTCATTTGCAGTAACCGTTCGTTATCGTAATCTAAAATCGAACGTCACTTATCTAACGAGTAGACAGATCGCACTGCTTTTTTTATTAGTTCCGAGTTGTTCGATGCGAGCAAATGAAGATTGCGATTTTTCAAATCCAACAATCAATCTCAGGTCTTAAAAAATTAAGGTTACTCTTTCGGATATGATGAACAAGTTGATGTTCAATTTTCTCCTCGAAGAATGTGGTTCTACGTTTCGTGCGTACACATGTGCCGACGAAATATCAAGTTCATTCCAGCGGGCACTGTGGCGCGGTGACCGCCTCAATGAAACAGTAACGTGGCAATATAAAGCACTCGTTTCGTAGCAGTTTAGAGTGCAGGGTTTGCAGAGTAGCACGTACGTTGGGTGTTCGCATTCCAACCCATACACGTGGAAATCTGCGAATAACCGAGAACACAAACACTGCTCTGCCAGCACAATGCGCGCACATGTACCTCAACCCACGCAAATGCAAAAGTCTAATATCTACGAACTTATAAAGTTAAAGCCAGCATAAAGTGCACTAATGTCGCACGGAGTACCTGGTTAGTTCTTAATAAATACGAATGAATGCGCAGTACAGCTTGCGACGCTAATGTACAAGAGTAATTTACGCGCCAGATAAATATCGCAAATGTCTTCCCAAAGTACTTAAATCCTTAAGATGATAAACTGATGAACTCATTGATATTTTCGATTTCTTTGCAAAGTAATTTTTAGACTCTTTATTGGATCCTGAATCCTGATGCGTTGATGATCTTCTCATCAGACCTACAAATGTCCATAATTGCATTTGGACTATTGAAGTGGTTTTTGTTTGTCCTGATCTTTCTAAAGGGCAATTGAAATCTACTGAAGTACCTGACTGTACAATGGTTGGGTTATGTGCTGTGGGAGTCGCGACAGCGCGGCGACGGTGAATCGTGGCGCGGCACAGCTGGTGACCGTCGCCTCTCGCCCACTCAAACGCGACACATATACGCACGCGCTCACAATCACACACATACATTCGCAAGTCTCTCAGATCCACATAACCAGCGACTCGCGCGTCGTCTCGGACGCTGAGCGGCGCGATACGACCATCTGGCTAGCGCCATCCACTCTACCCCCCGCGCGCAATCACTCCGTCTCTCTTCCTCCTCTGTGCGTTTACCAACAGCGGCTCTCATTACACTATCTTTTTCATGTCCGCGATTTGTTTACTATTCTGCCATACCTCGCTTCAACGCCAAACAAAATCGTAATGAAGCGTATGCTTTATTTTAAGCACGAAGAAAAATTTAAGACAGCCGTGCAAATGTTAAAAGTTGGTATCTGCAGGTCTCAAAAGCCATAGGCAAGAGAATTTTCAGAGAAAAAGTAGCACTTTTTGGAAACTATTTGAAACATCCGAGATATTACACTCAAATATTATACATGTTGAAATAAATATAAAATGTCTTGAGATGTTCAATTGAAATATCCGAGCTTGTTGCACTTTAATCTTCGAGATGTTGAACTGAAATATCAGAAATGGTAAATTAAAATTGTGCATGTGCTCTGATAACGCGTTTACGACAAATTTTTATACGGACGATCCAGGGTGCTTATTAACTGAAAATTGGCACTCCTGTTTCACAGAGCATGTCGCAAATGAGGGAGTGATTCGGCGCGTGTTAGTATCATTCGTCGCAGTTGTCGCTTATTTATAATCGACCCAAATCTTGGCGCAGGTTCTTCTCGGCTGTATATACAATTAGCGTTAAGCATGCACTTATGACGCCATAACATAAACTACAATTTCTCCCCAAATTTCTCATAATCATTAAAAAGACCAAAAGTTATACATTTTCCTCACAGCGTGTTTCGATTCTCACCTTCTGTTGTCTTCGAGTTCACATATTAATGCACCGCATAAGCAGTTGCTGCACCTCGAGCGGATGTGACGGAACGGTTTTCAAATCGCTTTGGATTTATTCACTGCGACGTAAATTTCACAATTTTACATTCTTTCAATTGCAAAATGAACACATTGGCATACATTTGTTACTTAAAGTATCACGACGCAAATATTATGCAATGGGATCAAAGTTCGTTGACATTAAGGGTTTAACTTAGGGTTAAACATAAAGAATGCATATCAAGAGTGATTCGAGATATGATACCAATCAACAGGAATGAATTCGAGACTCCCGAAGTTGTATTATATTCCCCCGCACCTGCGAGAAATCGAGATCTGTATTCACGGAATCAAACACTGGGATTATATCCACAGCATAATAAGCTGGAAGAGGGACAGATGAACGTTTCCCTCAAGAAACCGAAGTGCGACCGAATCGCGTGAAAAGGCGGCAAATTGCCGGTCATTATCTGCAATCTCCACGCACATCTTCGAAAGGACTGACATTACTCCGAGCAAAAGGCGTGACCACACGGCAAGGTCGAGTATTATGTGTCGTACATAATATCCACTCGATGTAACCTACAGATACTTAAGCAAAAGCCGCCCCTAATTCAATTGTTTCAGCGCTTTTATATCCCTAATTTCGATTCTGTAAATTGAAATTCTTTTTCCGAGTCTGACATAAATTTAAAAAAGTTAAAAATCTAAGAATGAACGGATGCGTACGGTCTTTGTGAGCGGAAAAGTGAATGGCTCGTGATTTATCAAGAGTAGACAACCGCCTGTCATGTACAACGCCTAAAGGTCCGCGGTTCGAGCCGCTTATCGAACCGTTTAAGATAGGTTGGCCATCTTACTCTCTCGTATTCTCATTTTCTCTGCTTCGAATACCCCAGACCAGAGTATAAAGTCATAGATCACTTTCCGGTTCAGTTATCGGAGCCATTAATTCCGAGTTAATTCTCGTGTCGCCTTGTCGTACGCGATCCCGCCTCACCAACGGGACGCTGTCGATGCCCTGATCTCATTTCTTAGACCACGTGCACCTAAAGTCTAACTCCAAACCAATACAAGAGACAAGTATTTCCTCATTTCAGCGAGGTCAATATATTGCTGATGAAATATTGTATTAAAAAATTCATTCATTAAGACGCAATTGAATTAGTATCGAAATATTAAATTTCAAAAATTGTGTTTACCCTCAGGGTCAGTTACAAGATAAAAAATTTCTCACGGTTCCCCTTGTAATCTTGTGTCTTTTCTATCTGAGTCCTGAGGTATTTTATCATCTAAAGGCCGGTGTCATAATATTTAGACTTGGTACTTCCGTTCAAGATATGTTAAACACTTATTTTTAGACAATTGTAGCTTCACATTATTGAAACTTTTCCCAAGGCTTTTCATCAATATTCCCGGCACTTTAACGAGGCGGCAATTATTCCGATCACGCCACCTGTTTAATAAGACCGATTGAAGGTTAATTAAAATCACGAGTCTGATTAATTAAAACCATCTTCCGCAGAGCTTCAGCTTCATTCCGATAGCGGATTATTGGTCCCACAAGGACATCTGCACTCTCAATTCTGTCAATTTTTTAAAATACATACTGCAAACATCTCCCAGGTGTTTTAGATTCCAAAAAGAGATCAGTAGGTCGTATTCATAAAGTTATGCTTGAGGGTCTAAAATTACGCAGAGAAAAGGGGAAAGAGAGGGAAATAAGCGTGACTATTGGTTATGCGTTTGCACAGATGTCACTGGTTATTTTCGTCTTGCAGAGGTCTTGCTGTTTGAACAACTGCCGAATGAGAGCATGTAGCTAAATGTATAGATAGTAACAATTCGCGTGTGGATCATCTGGAAGGCACGTGTACAAAAATCACCCGAAATAATCAATTGTTGCACTCTGTGTGTTAGAGTTGTGTAATAAAGTAGAATTTAGTTTGACACAGCATTCTTACTTTTCTTTTATAATATAAAAAAAGACGAGAGGCCATGTTGGGTGAAAAGGTCGTAGCTGTTCTTGCGTCGGGCCATTCGATGTTTACGAACGCAAAGATCGATCGTATGCCTGAATGGCGCCTGTCGGTGACCTCGAGGACCTCGATGGGTGACCACGCATTGACTTCGAACTCCGACATGTGCTATAACAGCGAAGTTCTCAATAGCAGACGCTTATCATCCGGTTTCATGACGCGGTGTTATGTATGCATATATTGAGACTCTCGAACTCGTCCCACGCACATTGTAAACGCTTCGTAGAGTCCACGTGCGTTTGCGATTACCGGCGAACTCAAAGCAGATGCTCGATAGAATCAAGGATAGAAGGGATCCGCTGCTTATCAGGAGATAACACACCCGGGTACTCGAGGAGTTAAATCGCCAGGTGTCAAAGCCTTATCTCACCGCGTAAATCCCCTTCAACCCGATTTACGAGACAGATGCCTAATTTTTTCATCCGCGGAAAATTCTCTTTTACCACCTTACCGATCTCGTTTGCAATCTGGAATATAACATATGTAGATTCGAGGAATATATAGCTTTCAATTTCGATGTACACTGATTGTAGTGCGATTTAATGTAATGTAATTGATAACACACGTTCATAAGAAGTTGTTGTTTGCAAACTGGCGCCTGAGTCGCAGACGCAACAGGCGCTACCGTAAGACTCAATGCGCCCTCGTAACCGGAGAATGCACCTAAGCAAAGTGCAATCGGATTTACTAGCCGTTTATCGCACTTAGATAAGAGTTGGCGGTATCGAAAGAAGTACCGCGAAGTGTAGATTTCCTCCTCTTTAGATATAAAGTGCGAGAATTGAGTGGAGATTTTTTAATAAAAGGAAATCTGAAGCTAAAAGGGAAATTCAAGACTTAGAAAATGAAGGTGCTTTATTCCGATATAAAATGCTAATCAACTGGTTTGTTAGTCTGAGCTGAACGCCGTGAATCATGTTCATTACGAGGTGATTGTAATCGAGGAAGATTCCCGCGACATTGAAGAAGCTAGCCTTCGTTAGTGGTGATCGATCATCAATCAACGGGTGTAGAAAATAAACTTGAAATTCTAAACGCTGAGAAAACAGATATCGGTATTAAGGCAGCACATTGCCAAATCTCTTCATACACTTGAGATTCTTCCCAATAAATTCCTGGGCAAAAGGAAGAAGGCAAAACTTGCTGTCGAATCCGGGTTGATCGACGAAAATGGAATCGCGTGGCGGTTCCAGAGATCTAAAATCGTGATGAGTCTCCGGAATCGCAGCTGCAAGCATATTCCACGAAGAGCGTTGTCGCTTCTCCATCGCCTTGTAGGGCAAAACGAAGTCTTGACATTTCGTGCAGTTGGTTCCTTACAGAATCAATACCTCCTGATCGTTCATCAGAAGCTTAATTGCTTCCCAGTTCCTACAAACCTTCTGCATTCCCAGTATTGCTTTTCTCAAAAACAGGTGCACTTCAGATCAAATATCAAAACATGCAACCATTCAGATGTTAGTCCTCGGGAATTTGAAATCGTTCGACATGTGGATACGGCATGCATGACATCAGTGTTTTATCGTTTGTGATCATTGAGAGGTTTACGGATCGGTAAATCCTGTGATCCAGGCGCGCGAGACATGCAGAAAAAGAAGAGTTGAACAAGCAGATCGAGAACAGCCGCTTCACTGTTCTTTACGCGGCGGAAGCTGCGAAGACGTCTTTAGCGCGGACACGTGCGTTCGTAGTTTATTCTAAGTTTAGTGCCGCGTTATAGGGAGTCCCGGCGCGTTTTCTCTGCGGAATCCGTGGGCGGAATCAGCTCGCGACGGGATGTTTTCTACAGTGGTGCGTCATCCAGATGCCACCATCTGGCGCGCAGGGATCTGGACAATTATAAAATTTACTACTCAGGCCTTCTTTGGTTTTCATTTGTGCTCAGTTTGTTTAGAGGTGTGCGAAACTGTGGGAAACCTAAAAGTTCAGCATGGTCAATTCAGGGCTGTCGAGCAACGGTTTATCTTGAAGAAGAGGATTGCCGCCTTGCTCGCGTCGAACGATAAATAATTGACTGGGTTCGATCGATCTCGACGACAGTAATTTATCGGGCCGACGAGGGACCTATATGGTGTTGTCGAGGCATCAGGTTTCTCGATTACAGAACGTTGGCGGTCTTTCTCTCGCTCTTTCTCCCATCGGCTCGGATGTTTTTATCGTTTTTCCCTCAATCCATCGCTGCGTATCTTCGACGTTCCTCTTTCTCTTTCATGTTCCTTCTCTTAGTTCCCTTCCTTCTTCTCGCCCTAGTCCACATCATCTTCGCCGGGCGAAACCGATGAGCAGATCGAGCTGCCCAGCCACGACCGCCACATGGCGCTGGCGCCAACCTCGTCTCAGATCGTTGCTCCTTTTATTGCCTTCGCTGGAGTCCCTCGAGCATGCAACTCTTTTCATATCACGAGACTCCTTTTCATGATTCGACGTGGTGTGACCTGGAGTTCATACTGCTCCTGGGGCCATGAGTTTTGCAATGGGTTGCGAAAAATAAAAATTAAGAGCGTTGCATGTCTTGATTTAGTACAAAATCTTAATGTCTAGGTGAGAGTAATTGACTCTTTGAGTATGAAAAATTCTTGACGATTCTAAACGCTGCCCGGGAATTGGTATTGGAGCCCACCCTCGATGGGTCAGTCTCGGAGTTTCACGCGATAAAAACCAGTAGCTCCTTAAGATCTCTTTCTCTTTCTAGCTCCGCGCTTTACGGTTATTACCTATTAAACCTGTAATTACAAACCAGTAACTTACGTTCCCCTTTCTTTTTGTTTCAGCCGGTGTTATGGCAGGCTCAGAACGAGACGCCGGGTTTTGCAGTGGCGCAGACGAGGACGACATGTCAGGTTTGCATTCACCGAGTGCTTCTGAGGACAGCGTCGAGGTGCAGGTCTCGCCAATTTCCCTCCGAAACAAGAGGAAACTAGCCGAGCCTAGAAAAATCCAGGAACCTTGTACTGCTCCACTCAAGAAGAGAAGAAGGTTCGAGCTCCTCCAAGAAACCGCTGATGATGAAACTCGGCCTGCAACTTCCCCCTCGCCGAGTCCCTTCAGGCCCTGGAGCTCCTCGGCCAAAACTTGTGAGACCAAGCCTGTTACGAAACCTGTGGCTCTTGTCTCCTGTTTTAAGGTTGAAAAAGAAAACAGGCTAGAGGATCAGGTAAAAATTGAAGTAAAAGAGGAAGACGAGAGGGGACCCAATGAAGAACTGAAAAGATTTGAGGACCTACATAGGTACGAGGATCAGAAGAGGCGCGAAGAAGAGAAGAAGAAGGAACTGATTTTTCAAGAAGAAGCCCAGAGGCGACGTGAAGCCCGGATCCAGGAGGAAATCCTCCAGAGACTTCAGGAGAGTCACCACAGACCAATTTCCCCCTCGCAATCCTCAACGATTTCCTCAGTCTACTCTTCCCAGAGGCGAGAACCACGTCAAAGGTTCGAACCTCCCCCACCACCACCACCTCCTCCAGCATCAGTCATCCTTCCTCACCCAAGGCTTCAAGAAGAACCTCTTTCCCTAGTCCTTAGAGGCGAGGTTCCTAGAGTACCTTCTCACCCTGGCGTGAGTGGCTCCTTCGAGAGGCCACCGACCTACCACGTCGATCAAGTCATATCGTCACATCCACAGGGTCAAAACCACCAGGCGTCATCTAATGGTCACGCGAGGCATATCCCCAGCGGTCAGCAGAGAAATTACAAGAACATGACCCGGGAACGAAGGATAGAGGCGAATGCCAGGGAACGGACAAGGGTACATACCATCAGTGCTGCCTTCGATACTCTCAGGCGAGCAATTCCCGCTTATTCCCACAACCAGAAGCTCTCCAAACTCTCGGTCTTGAGGATCGCGTGCAGCTATATCATGACCCTGAGTAAAATAGTCAACACTCCTGATGGAGAATCTGAAAATGGGGATGCCCTAGGTGCCTGTGTTGATCTCGTGTCCAAGACGATACAGACGGAAGGCAAACTTAGGAAGAAGAAAGACGAATGAGTGTGTTTATAAAAAAGTGATCCAATTTTTAAACTAGAAGACCTGGTCCTCCTCTCCTCGATGATGCTCAATGCTGTTTTCGCCAACTTGCCTAGGTGATAAGTTAGACCTGTAGGTCAGTGCCAATGTTTGACAATACTTTTAGTTTTACTTGTAGTAATACTGATAGTGAATCTGGGTTCCTAGTTCTGATAGTAGAGACGATTATTTGTAGATAAAGTCAAGGTTTCCTCCTTTTCTGCTCATCAGACTTTCCGATTGATGCACTTCAGCTATCATTGTGAGACAATACATTCTTTCTATAAGGATTTAATATAGTATCTCCCTTCGAGCAGAAAATTTAAAATTTTCAAATACAGTGAAATTATTTCCTCAATAGTAATTAAGCCTCTGAACACTGTAACGTAAAATTGCATCTAATTGCAATAATTCCTTCCTTGGATTGACGACTGAATGCCAAGTACAAAGCTGTGGCTTTGCTGTAGTGAGGTGATTAAAGGGAGAGTGAGAGATCAGATGGGAGACAGGAATGTATGAAATTATAAATATGTAAATAAATCTGAAAATCGCCGGCATAGCCTTTATCGCGTTATGAATAGAAAAATTGTATTTGATAATATGCATTCATAGTTATGCAGATAAAATATATATATAAATATATTATATACATGTGAACAATGTGTATGTATTTTGCCTGAAAATGGCGGTGTCCTGTATGTACCTTTTTATTGATATAAGAGAAACCTCACGTTTAAATCAAAAGTTCGACTTAATAAAGGTGAAATTAACTTGATATTAATGTTTCTTATCTTTTTAAAACCCCCTCCTCTAGAAGTAAGTTTTCGTTTTATATTTATCGTGTAATATCATTTTAAATTTGATTTTTTAAGAAGTTGAATTGAGTAATAAGATTTTTTTACATCCTTCTTATCTAAACAAGAAATATTTTCACAATGATTCTGACCAATCAAGAAATAACTCAAGAAGCAGGAACTCATCAGAAAATTCTTCACTTGCAGGATGTCTTTTTGCACTCATGTTGTCATACAAAGAAAAAGGTAACTTAATGAGTTTCCAGTTATTAATAACGAAGCAATCGATACATCTGCAATATCGATCAACAGTGCTAACAGGTTGCTAATCTTACTGCATCGCTGAAAGTAGCAAATTATATCGCCTTCAGGTAGATTACTTCTGAGATTAAAATATTATCACCACATTCGTATTAGTCGCAGCAGCCTTTAATGAGACATAATATTATAATAAAAAAATAACAATAAATTGTTTATTTTGTCCCATTATTACAATGCCATGGCTATTCCAACTTTTTAGAACTACGCAAATAGCGAAAATCTTGCAAACTTGATAATAAACTAGAGACGAGATCAAAATTTAACTTCGAAGGAAACTAATTGGGTAAGTAAACTCCAGAGAAAGCTTATCGAATAAATTTAATCGTCTGTTATAGGATGCTCATCACAGGAGCCGATTAAAAGAGGACCAATAAAATTATCAAACTGTTGTAATGATTGCACAATCACAATCACTTCTCGAGACTTTCCGAACTAATTACCTCTAAGACTTTTATTTAAAAAAAAAGACTGACACCAGCTTAAAGCGGTTGTCAGCTCGCATCTGCGATATGTGGGTGCGTTTGAGTACACGCGTGTTAAGTACATAGACAATACAGGTTATCAGCATTCTCTAAAAAAAACTTTGGCTGGTAAACATCTAGATTCTAGATGTACTCAGGTGTTTTCAGTTACGTCAAGCTACTCGAGACTTATTGTTTACCTTTTATCAGTATATCGTGGGCAAGCAAGATTTTTTCGATTCACATCTGGTCGCATCAGCTGGAATTTGCGGACTAATTATTATTGCACGAATTTAATTAAGTTAGTTCTAATTAATTTATACGTGGAAAATTCAGGTTTAATATCAGATTAGCTCATTTAAAAATCTTTAATTTGCTTTTAAAATCCTCATTTTCAAATGCATTTTCAGATGATGAAGTTGTTAGCCAGAAAGCCTAAAAAATGTAAAAGATTGGGCCATAAATCCAAATATATCAGGAATCACTTAGAACATGTCATAATTTATGAACAAATCTAGCACGAGCCTACACTCCAAATTTTAATCAGTCAATGATTGATAGATTAAATTAATCAATCACGTTTTGACTGACAAATCAGAATTTTCTAGTGACAAAACAGTCATTCCAACAGATAGATGAGTGAATATTACTGACTGAATCAAATAGTCACTTGAAATGACTCAATTATTTGCTATAATAAAATATTAAAATTATTTCTTAATTACAATTCTTCATTAAAATACAACATTTTAATAAATGATACATTAACATATAAACATTGAAAATTTAACAATATCATTCTGGGTTGAAAAGTCAACTTCTTGGTTGAAAATTCAGCTACTTGATTGAAAATTGCACTTCTTGCTTAAAAATTGTTTTTTTTTTTGGTTAATTTTCATTTTAATTTCAAACTCATCTTTATGGTTGAAAATGTAACTGTTTTGTTGAAAATTCGTTTCTTTTAGGCTGACAATTATTATTTTTTAACTGTAAATTTAACCCTTCCATTTTTGATT
The DNA here is from genome assembly GCA_932178445.1 of Andricus quercusramuli. Classification (NCBI taxonomy): domain Eukaryota; kingdom Metazoa; phylum Arthropoda; class Insecta; order Hymenoptera; family Cynipidae; genus Andricus; species Andricus quercusramuli. The sequence continues at coordinate 242,125 of CAKNXH010062246.1, forward strand.
GATAATTGATTTTTTTTTTGCAATTCAACAGATTTTATCATTCAAAATTACTGATTTCATCAGTGAGGCAAATTAAGAGTGACTGATTTGAAAAGTCACTTTGGACTGCTTTGTCAGCCGTCGAATCCACATCATTTGAATCAGTCAATATTAAATCTAAATCAGTCACTTCTGACTTCACTTCTGACTGATTAAAATTTAGAGTGTACCACAATTCCGGACAAACGTAAATTTTTTAATTTCAATGTGGTAAAGAAAAACTTCAATAACATTTTAAATTAAGATCGAACAGATATCTATTTATCAAGAATAATTTTATGCAAAATGAGCATGAAAGAGATTCAAAATTAAAAAAACAGACCTCTAAACTATCTCGCTTTTCGGCTCATTAGAGACAAAAATAACCAAATGAAAAAATTTTAAAAATGATTTTAACCACTCTGTCCAATATCCACTATCTTTACGCATTATTTCGTACTTGTTCGCGAAGGATAACATATTCTCTCTTTTAATTTAAAAGTTCTTACAGGTGTTGCAAAATGATCAACCTCCTCTGCTGATATTCCAAATCGACTCTTTGAAAGCTCTTTATGATTCACTTTGATGCATTATTGATAAAACATAAAGATAATATTCATCATCAATTTTTATAAAGTTCATCGACTCTTTTACTTCAAAAACGTGAACGCAACCCGGAATTCTCAATAAAGTCATTGACACGAAGAAAGAGCAAACATCGTGACTCAAAGACGTTCTTCGGACACGTAGCAAGCGCTGAAATATGCGAAAACAGATTTATGTTTGTCGAGGACGCGACTTCTTCATTGCAGATGGCTTCTGGATTTATAAGTTCAGATTCTTTACGGAAATTGCATAGAGACATTTATTCAAATCGAGTTATATTTCAGAAGAAGAAGACGAAAGTTAAAAGTAGTTTCTTTTAAAAAGATGGTAGAAAAACTTAATTTTCAAAATTCCCTGACTAGCCCCTGACCAATTTTTCACTTTCCCTGACCATTAATATTCAGAAGACTGGCATTTTAATCTGATAGCTTTCTTAAATAGAATCTTTTATAAACAGAATGAAACCATGTAAGATTAAAATATATTTTCAAATTTATTTATTCATTTCAACCCAAAACTTTTCTACGATAAAATATGATCTTTCAATTCAAAAGAATAAATTTTCAACTAAACAGTAGAATTTGCAGACAAAAAAGATAAAATTTGCAACCACGGACACTTGAATTTTCAACAAAGAGATGAATTCTCAACAAAAATGTAGTATTTGATATTTCAACCAAAAAAGATTAAATTTCTACCTTAAAAGATTAATTTTATAACCAAAATGACGAATTTTTCATAAAATTCATGAAATTTCAAACAAATAGTTGAATTTTCAACTAAAAAAGATAAATTTACAATAAAAAAATTAATTTTCACAACAAAGAAATTTTCAACAAAAAAATTTGATTTGGAACCAAACATCTGCATCTTCAATGAAAAGAGGAGATTTTAAATTCAAATCAAGAAAATTAGTTTTCTACCAAAAAATACGAATTTTCACCTAAAAAAGGTCAATTTTCAACCAAAGGTGTCAAAACTTACATTTTAAGTTGAGAAACTTAATTTTGAAGATAAAATCTAATTTTAAACAAAACATTTTAATTTGCAAACAAAAATATCAATATTTAACTGAAATGATGCATCTTCAACAAAAAAATGTTGTTTTAAAAAAAGAAATGGAAATATAAGGCAAATAAATTAATAACAAGAATATTGTATCAGGGTGACCGCAATATTGCATTTTTAAAATTCCCTAATTTTGCCCTGATTATTCAGGATGTCTAGTGATCAGGCAATTTGAAATTCCCGGGGGTTTCCCGATTTTTTCTCCGTCAGATGTTTTTCCCCCGACCAAGTTTTAGAAGTCTTTTTGTGATTTTTAAAAGTCAACGTATTCATAGGAAAAGGAATTACAACGTAATATACATAGAAAAAATCTGCCCGCTGCGCGAGGACTTTTGAAATTATAGGTCAAACCATCAAAAACTGAAATTTAGTAATCGTGAATTCTCTTTTGTTAAACCTCCTTCGGCTTTGACGAACATATTCTCATCACGAGTCTCGTGAGAAAAAAAGGTTAAATGCAAGTTTTCAGATCTAATTTGAAAACAATTTTGTTATCGAATATTTTATTATACCTTGTGGTTTTTTGTCAAAAAATTTAATTTGTTTATTTGTAATTTTATTTTTCATGATTTAACAAAAACTACGCGTCTCATCAAAAAATGATTAATAACAAATTTGTAGCTCTTTTTTTGGTGAACAACTTTTGTCAATAATTTTTTTCGTGGCTTGTGTTGTTTTTCGTGAGGATAAATTGTTCGAATTTCCGAGTATAATAGCCGGCACATAGAATTTTCAAATCTGGGAAAAATGGCCTTAAAATTTTTGAAAATGATATAACTTTTAGAATTTTTATCAAAAATAGCTGGCTAACGAACTTGCCTTTTTCTTACAGGTCTTAAAAAAGTGTGCCAAAGCTCAATCCAATCTGATCATTTTTTCGAAAGTTATCGTTCCTGCAGACTGCAGACAGACTACACTACAGAATACAGAAACTACAGATTACAGACTACAGACAGACACCTTCGTAAAAATCGTTGTTTCTGACTTAGTGGGTATCAAAACGTGGAGATTTGATGAAAACCGACAAAGTAAAATTTTACATAAAACCAATAACTTCTCATTAGGGTGAGAATGTAAAAAGTGACATAAATCGGTACTTAGAATAAGCATAGGAAGGAACCTTATGCGACTGTAGATAAAGCGGAAATGGAATAAAAAGAAGATAGAGTAGAAATAAGTCGATTTTTCGATCAAATACCAAAAATTCCCGGTCCTAAACAAAATTCCCGGGTTTTCCCGATTTTTCACGGTCGAATAAAATTCCTGGGTTATTCCTGGTTTTCTGGTCCGCTAGACACCCTGTTATTAATATTCAAAGACCAGAATCTTAATCTTGTAAAATTTTTATTATAGAATCTTTCATAAACGTAATAGAAATTTCTCAATTTTCCCTGACTTTCCCTTGATTTTCAGGTTCGCCCCGACCTAGAGCCATACTATATGTTTTAAAGAGGTCTCTTTGGCATTGGAATTTAACCAATTGGCTAAGTTTAACCGATTGATTTAAGAATTGATGCAATGTTTATGATAAGAATTTATTTTTCAGTAAAACAATTAGAAATTTATCCATTTGAAAACTAATTTTTTAATTCAGTTTGTGCGACATTCAATTTTCCCTCTTTAATTGGTGTCTGCTATACTCCTCCGGTAGACGCGTCAGGGATCTTATCTGGGACAGATCTAATTGATCTTGTGTTACAAATCCGATCGATGCTCCAAGATTCAAGATCCAAGATCGGGAATCTCGCACGCATGTAGGTACACGTTCAAAGCTGCTGTACGAGTTTTTCATCAGTCCTTGTAGAAGACGGAGGAGAGAATGTGCACGATCGTCTTCGCAACGTTGGCATACTCGAACCGCGATTATGATATCCGACTGACAGCAACCCTGCGGCACCATCGGACTTGATGCATTTTGTGTTCCTGTTTCAACCACAAACGAGGTGCACGCTTTTTGTGAGAAAAAATTATTTGTGTATCGTTATTAAACTTGAGGGCATGCGTTTCATTGAAGACAGATTAAATTTTGCCGCCTTGTTTATCCAGGGTGATTTTTCACAGGACATCAATCTAAATGTTCGAAGTTAGTATCTGTAGATATTAAAAAGTTAGATGTTTCTTCGTATCATCCAAAATATTCAACTGAAATAACCAAAATAATGAACGTAAACTAATTATGTTAAGCAACGTCTGAAAATATTTGAGAAGTTTACTTATTCCTTTTAATGTTATATTATTATGTTAGTAATATTATATTTTTATTTATATTCATGTATGTTATGTTTAGTATGTGTAATTCGAAATAAAAAATAAAAAACGGGGTAAGCAAGCTGAACAAGTTATCTGTAATCAACATTTAAAATTATATCTATTTTCGGTTACTTGAACTCAAATTTTATTTTTAATATACAAAAATTTTGTCACATGTATTCGAATTAATTACTATTTTTTCAATTTAACTATAGAAAATTGAATTATTTTGTTGGAAAATCTTTTTCTTTTGTTTGAAAACTAATTTTGTTAATTGAAAATTAAACTATTCCATTTTCAGTTGAAAACTGATTTTTATAAATTCTCATCTGAGAAAGTACAAGGGGAAGGGTATACAACTGTGCACGAGCCCATCTGTGCACGTTGTTGGCCACAGGCACAACTGTACACCGGCCATCTGTGCATCTCTACATTTCAACGTGCACAGTTGGGAGTCTCCCATCTGTGCACGTGCACTGTTAGTAGGGTACCATCCGTACACGTCTAAATTTCGACGCGCACATTTGGCAGTCTTCCATCTGAGCACGCTAACCGTTACTATACTCTGTTCACCGAGAGAACGAATTTCTGAAACGACGAAATTTCTTTCTCTCGCGCAGCTTATCAAAGAAGGGGAATCGTAGGCGTATGAGTATTTGGCTGGAAAGTCCCTTAATATTTATGGCCTATCGTCATCTGGTCCTCAGTGAGGCTACAAAAAATTCAGGAAAACACTTGGGTCAGTCTATTTGAAAAAATGTGTCCTGCTTTAACAGCGATTGGCTGCCGACCGAATGAAAAGTCGACGCCTGCTTTCATAAAAACTTGCGCGACCGAATTCGTTCTCTCGGTAAACAGAGTACAGGGTACCATCTGTGAACGTCTAATAGTCGACGTGCACAGATGGTACCCTCCCAACTGTGCACGTCTCCATTTGGGAGGGGTACAACTGTGAACGGAGCAACTGTGCACTTGCTCAACTGTGCACGTCGAGGGCCGGTGGTACAACTGTGCCAGCTGTTGCCCACTGGCACAATTATGCGCGTGCACAGTTGAGAGACTCCCAACTGTGCGCGTCGAAATTTATACCTGCAGAGATGGTCCCCTAGCAACAGTTCACTTGCACATATGGGACACTCCCAACTGTGCACGTTTTAATTGATACGATCAGGTTGTAAAAACAAAGGTCAAACTGTGGACGTTCAAATTAATACTATGAGATTTTCAACTGACAAGTCCACGTGCCATGACACATGAAATGACATTAACTGGCATGTCATGTGTCATGTCATGTCATGTATCATTTCATATGTCATATCATGTCATATGTAATGTAATGTCATGTCATGTCGTAATCTCATGTATCACGTATCAGGTGTGATGCCATGTCAGGTCATGTCATGTTCTCATGTGTCATGTCATGTAATGTCATATCATATCATCTAATATGCCATGTCATTTCATGTCATGAGATGACATTTCACATGACATGACATACAAGATATGACATGAGATATGACATGACACATCACATGACACATGAAATGCCAGGATATGACATGGCACATCACATGACACATGAAATGCCAGAATATGACATGACACATGATATATTTGTATATTACATCTAAAACCGCGGTATACAAAATCGCTATTAAGAGAGTTTGTATATTAAATTTCATATACCGCAAATTGATCATTTATTCGAAAAGTCCGATATTTGCACTTTACACAAATTAAAAACAATTTTTGCAGTAATTTTGAATTAAATTCTAACATTCACAGCGAATTAAAAAAAACCACCCGTACGTTGCACTTTAATTATAAGTAAGAATTAATTCGACAAATTCAAGTTATTACTTCATTTTTTAGTATTTGACAAGATTTGGAGGCATAAACGAACTTGGTGTTTTTACGCACCCTGTTTTACCGAGTTTAATATACACGTATATTAATTTTACAACATGATGGTATGTTAAAATTGATTTACGGTATATCCAAATGACTTTGCTCACATGTGTATTAAATTTAGATCAGATTCTTTTAACAGTGTAGAACATAATTTTTGGTCATGAGAATTACAATTCTAATTTGAAACAGAGAATTTTATAAAAGAATTATAAAAGGGTGGCAGATCATAAGGAGGTAAGGGACAAAATGGCAATTTTACAGGAGAGGACAAAAACATTCTGTAAAATCGAATTCGCAATTAAAACGAAAAACAAAAATGCGCTTCCGAGCTGACGCATTCCTGAATCGATAGCAAAAAAAGTTTGATAACATATAACTTACCAGTTATGAGGTAATATAGCACGAAGTTAACAAAATCGGGTTGCCTTTTTTTTACAAGGTCCGAGTAGTCTTAGTGATGAAAAATTGAATGATCAATTTAAAAAAAAATAAATAAAAGTATGTTCCAGAGATGTTGAGTTGTTGAATACAGGGAAACAAGTTTGATGAAAAAAAGGTAATTCATCTTTGAGAAAATTAGGTTTCAGTTTTGAGGTTAGAATTTTATCGCATCTAGAATTTTCAAATTCGGCTTCAAATTGCAATAAACAATTCAACTTTGAATTTAAAAAAGAAAATATATGTATGCTTCCGAGATATGGGTATGCTGAATACAGGAAAGAAAAGTTTAATGGAAGAAATTTATTTACTTTAGAGGAAATGGAGTTTGTAGGAGACGAAAAAGCGTGTGAATGAATAAAAATAAGTTTAAATTGATTTTGTGGCTCAAACGTGAAACTAATATATATTTATTTTAGGTATTACATGAAGTTTGAGAACAGGGATATGAATAGGAAACGGTCTTAAGGTTTGAGGTCCCTTACCTCTTTTTGTGCAACTAATTTTTTATTGCTAACATGAAAAATGCGATTTTGAACAAATTCTTTTAACAATATGTGTATTGGATTTTATAAGAATTTTCTATGCAAAAGAAAAGTTTTCGGAAAAATGTCCCTTACCTCTTTATGATCTGCCACCCTTCAATTCTAAATTTCAAGAGGTTTTTTAAAAATCCCTTCTTCTATGTATAGATCAGAATTAAAATTCTTTTCCAAAACTCCCGTTCCATATAAGAAATTCCCTTTTCCAAAGTCTAAATTATAATTCTTTTAGAAAATTTGCTATAACAAGTCACAATTAAATTTATGTCCAACATTTCCTGTTCCAAGTCAGAATTATATTTATTCACAAAATTTTCTATTATAAGTCATTACGGAAACTCTCTCTCCCAAAGTAAAAAATATCATTCTTACCGACATTTCCTACTTTTTAGTATAATAATTTTAATTTTATTTAATAATTATGATTTACAATTAATTTAAATAATAATATAAATAATAATTTGATTTAGATTCTGTGTCAACCTAAAATGAAGATTATAATGCTTTACGGAAATTCGCATTTCTATTAGAATTGCTATTCATGTAGGAATTACCATTTCCTATAGTAAACATTTTAATTCTTTGTAGAAATTCCTTGTCCCCAAGTCAAGATAATAATTCTTAACGGTAATTCCCTTTCCCAAAGATCAAAATTATATTTATTTACTGAAATTCTGTGTCCCGAACTTGAAATTATAATTATAATAAAACACGCTGTCCCAAAGTAAAACGTATCATTCTTCACAGAAGTTCCCTATTTCAAGACAGAATTGTAATTCTCTTGGAAAATTCCCTATTCTAATAGAGGATTATGATTTTGTCACCGATTTCCTGTTCCAACTCAGAATTATTCCCGGTCATTTTTCGGTATTCCCAATTTCCCGATCAGAAGGACACCCTGCACAGAACTGCTGCTTCTCCGGTCCTGTCGATATTCTGAATATGCAAATTGAAAAAGAGTAAAGTATATATTTAAAAATAAATGAAAAGAGATAAAAATAGACGAAGAAAGCAAATATAGAAATATAAGATAAAATACGTACAAGCAGAGATAAACCTTTCATATGAGTCACTGTACGAGTAGTACAAGTCAATAAGTACGATCCACGGAAGTAATCTCATCATGTCATAGAAAGATCACAAACTTAGAACATTCTTCATTATTCCTAAGATGGATTGCAGAATCAAGTAGATTGATCAAAATGGGATTTTAAACGTTTCAACATAGTATCACGTACTCTGGCTGTGAGTGTGGTATCGATTAGTTTGCAGTTGAATCTGTCAGTACTAGTTACAGATATAACTCCCTATTTAGAGTCCAGTGTTAACTCCGACACGCTCGGTTCACTTAATGATCCTGGAAAGTCCAGGCAATAAATACTTTTTAAGGAGAGAATGCTTGATTAAGGCGTTGCGACTCAATTCAAAGGCAATTACTTCTCAGCAATAATAAGCGATCTTGGCTTCGAGTATATACCTTACCTTTTCCATTACGAAACTCAAATATGTTAATTAAATATACCAATTAACAATCATAAGTAATTGCAACTCTGAAAGATTTTAATTAAAAATGTGAAACGTTCCAACATGCAATTTAAAATGAAATACTGTATCGAATATGGGACAGAAATCTGCAGTCTATACCAAATCGCATCAAATTGGATGGTATAATATATTTGCTCCAGCCGACTTATACGATAAGTACCATCCGGATGAAACTAGTGTTCTGCAAACTTCATCTTATCTTTAGAGAGCGCCGTCTGCAGCAAACGACATTGCTGTATACGAGTCTACTTATCTGAAACTATACTATTTCTTATAAAAAGGATATTTTCAAAACCAATTTGTCTTTCCTTGACTTTCCGACTTTGATGAATACGAATCCGTCAACAATTTTGCAGCCTCAATCGGTCTCTCTAAACTTAAATCCATGACATTTTCACGGATGCCCAGTCAATTTTCACTTATTCAAATCGCGAAAAAGGAGTTACCGATTATCAGTTAAATTTCACTGGTTCAAATTTACAGATAAAAAAACCACTAAAATTTAAAGAGTATTATTGCACTGAGTTTGGAATGGGAAAAATTACTAAAGTTTCAGAAAGTGTTTCTGAAATTTCACTATTCTTTTTCACTGCGAAATCAGTGAAAACTACTGGATATAAAATTTCAAAAATTAGAGAATAGATAATTAAAAAAGTCCTAATAATGACACCTTTGGAAATGAAACACTTTATTCTAAATTTCAGTCAGTCAAAAGTGACTGGTATACGAAGTCTATTTTGATTAATTCTAATAATGCGGATTTGATTGCACCCTGATGAAATCAGTAATTTAAAATTATTCAATCTGTTGATTTTTTAAGCAAAAATGGTCAATTCTCAACCAAAAATGAAATAGTTAAAATTTCAAAGAACAAAATTAATTTTCAACTAATTAGAAAAACAAATATTTTCAGCGAAATTGTTCAGTTAGAAAAACTTATCAACTAAATTTCTAAAATGATGAATCTTTAGACAAAAAAATTAATTTTTAACAAAGTATGTAGTTCAAGTTTCAACTAAGTAGTGGAATTTTGAACCAAGCCCGATGAACTGAGAACGAAAAATGTAATATCTGATATTTCAAACCAAAAATAATATCGTTTAAAGTCAAAAACAGTAGAGTTAAAAAAAAAAGATTAGCAAGATTAATCCAAGATGATATTATTTTAGCAATAAAGACGAACTGATCTAATTAGTAACGTTCACTCCCGGAATCAGTAATTTTTGATGATCTAAAATCTAAACTTGAACTTTCATTGATTAAATTAGTAATTTTGAATGGCGTAATCAGTAACTTTAACTAATTAAATCAGTAATCTTGTTTGATCTTATCCGTAACTTTCAATGCACTTTATCAGCCATTAATGGTTAATTTTAAACAGACAAATCAGTCACTTCTATTGACTGAAATACAGTTATTTCCAGTGATTATTTGATTCATTCGGCAATATTGACTAACTCATCTGTTGAAACGACTGTTTTGCTACTAGAAATTAATCATTATTTAGTAAAAGCATATTTGATTAATTCAATCAGTCAAATTTTTACTGATTAAGATTTAGAGTGTGATGAACTAAAGCCGGTACCAGAAGAAATAAAAATACACTGGGACCTTGCTTTACCGGGCGTTTTTGGGGTAATCTCAATGACCTTAACGGTGAATCGGGGTTCTATGGTCCGTTCTTCTTCTCCTTCTAGCCTGTGGCTTCTGGAAATTCTTTTTATTCTGGAAATTATCAAGTCAAAGAAATGATTTCTTGGGAGCTAAGAACCTAGTTTCTTTGAATTCGTTTTCACATCATGGGAAATATTCCCTCATTTCAATGAAATAGATTCTTTGAAGTGATGAATACCTTATTAAATAATGATATATATTTAATAAATATTCAAAAAAATTAAATACTGATCTATTTCATTGGAAGAAATCGTTGTTCGAATAAGCAGTATGTAATTAATGTAAACAAATATTTGCTCAAACAAACTTAACATTTTGGCATATATTTGTTTAAATTATACATTTATTTAAGTGCAGACAACATTCGCTTGAATAAAATGTTCATGAAATCTATTGAAAGAAATGTTTATTTAGTTCATGAAAAAGAAATGGATCATTCTAAATTAATATTTCTTTCTGATACTATACTATAGGCTTTCTCTGTTTTCAGCGTCAGCACTGACTGTTTGAAATATTTTTTGAGAATTTTCGTTTGCCTCGTAAAAATAAGAATGAATATTACTATTAATTAATATAACTTCATAATTATTTTTATCATAACATTCTGAAAAATGCTACATCATGGAAGTATTTACTCATATTAAAAATCCATTTCTTTGTTTCCAAGAAATATTTAGTAAAATTTAGGATGCGCTTCTTTGAGCCAAGGAATCAAATCTTCCAATTAAGAAAAACTTTCACTTCAGCCGATGGACTTTAATTTGTTTTGAGGAAATATTTTCTTCATTCGAAGTCACATTTGATTATATCAACTATCTAATTTTTAAACACAAATCTCTTATTTCTATCAACCAATAACAATGTTCCTTCTCTTGTTTAAGGTTTCACTGACTGGAATAAATATTAATTTGCAACAATAATTTCATAATTTTGGTTTAGATAAAATCATGTCTTTGTATTAAAGAAAGGTTTCATAGGACGTAGTCAGTACAATCATTTCTTTGGATCAAGTAAATCTTCTTTGATTCAAGATTATTTTTTCAGTGTAGAAACTTTAAACTATTAATTATGGACAGAAATTTGAAAATGTTCAGACTTTTTCTCGTTTATTCATGAACAATATAATATTTTTAATTAAAGAACTTTCGTACAATTGCATATATGCACTCTCGATGCAATTTATATTTATAACTCCCTTAAAAGACTTATTTACTTTAAAAAATTCGATAAATGAAGAAACTGAGAAACTCAATTTGCAATAAGAGGTGTTCTCTTGTACTCGCGTGCAGATTTGCAATTAAATTGTCAGCGAGTCAGTACATTGACGCTGCATTAGCAATATAATTGCCTGCGATTAAAGCGAATGTTTCTTTAATGCAGTAAAAGTAAATATCGGTATCCTGAAGAGCCGACTAATATCCTGCGGCTCTGTACCGTAAACAGGAACTTGGCCATAGAGTATATTATAGACTAATATAGTGCCCTGGGAACAGCTGAATATTATGTAGCTAGTCGGCGCGATTTCGTATGTTTCATACATCCGGTTCGTACTTTTTACTACAATTACTATAGGTAAACATTCTCTTTTTTATCGAGTCTTAGCGAATATCGTTAGAGTTAACGTTTAACGATCGAGTAATGAGACATACCATATTTTGCGGAAATCGGTGAGTGATCGTTAACAGGAGAAATATGTGAGATCGCAACTTATAAACGAACGATCACCTACGGAGTCTTTAGGTGGTGATGAAAAGTCTATTTTATTGCTCACGTTCGATGTAATAACTCAACATCAAGCTTGTCGATAAATTATTTCGGACAGGGCTCGGCATTACTTCTTGAAAATAGAGCATTTGTGCCTTGTTCATTATCGTTTTCTTACAAATTATTATTATATGTACATCTCGTCATCAGTCTCATTTCCGTGATGAATATTTTATTAATAAGCAGGGTTGCTACAGTTTAGCGAATTGAAGTTTAGGGGTCATTCACAAATTACGTAAGGCATTTTTCTACATTTTCAACTACCCCTCGCCGTGGAACCTTAATGAAATTAAATTGAAAAATGTAGCTATTCCATGTTTGGTTGAAAATTCAACTATTTGGTTGGAAGTTCATGTATTTTGTTGAAATTCATCTTCTGTTGTAGAATAAAAATCTTCTTGGTGAAAAATTCAACATTTTTTTGAAAATTCATTTCTTTAATTGAAAAGTTAACTGTTTTGTTGAAAATTCTTCTTTTCGTTTGAATTATTTGAATATTCCAATGAAAATAATGTCAAACATTATTTTATTATTATTATTTTTTTTATACCATTAATCTATTTTCCCTTTCGGCGAGCCTTTATGGGTAGGCGTGACACTACCCGATTCGGGTAGTGTTTCTAAGTGGATAGTTTCTTGTAGTAAATAACTACAAGTGTGGGCTCACCACACCCACGACCGCCAACAGCAACGCAGTAGTATTATTCCTGAACGGTCACCCATCCAAGTACTAACCGCGCCCAACACTGCTTAACTTCAGTGATCTAACGGGAACTGGTGTTTCCAGCGTGGTATAGCCGTTGCCATAATTGTTAATAATTAATATTCCTTTAACTGAAAATTTAACTGTTTAATTTTTACCTTATATTAGGAACGTAAGTTCTATTCTTCCATTTTTGGTTGTAAATTGCTCTTTTTAGTTGAAAAATTGAAAATAATCTTTTTGGTTGAAAATTGAACTATTTGTTTAAAAATTCACTTTTTTGATTAAAGATTTATCATTATAGATAAAAATTCATTTTTTCGTTAAAAATGGAACTATTTTATTGAAAATTCATTTATTTGTTTGTTACAAATTTAACTATTCAGTTAAAAATTCACTTTTTTGGTTTAATATTCATCATTTTAGTTGAAAATTCATTTCATTGGTTGAAGAATTAACAATTTTGTTTAAAATTTGTTTTTGTTTTTTTGCTTTGGTTGAAAGTTAATTTTTTTAAATCTGAAAATGTAAATGAGCAATTCCATGTCAAATCATCTAAAGAATTTCAGCTATTGTTAGTAATTTTGATGAAAATAGAAAGTAGTATTCTCAAAAATGTTCCATACAAAGTAAAGTTCTTCTTTCGCTATGTGGACGATGTTCTGACTTGTGTTCATAAGAATAATATCGATGATTTGTTGAAAAGGTTCAACAAATTTAACACAAGGCTTAAGTTTACTATAGAGAGAGAAAATAACATGAGTATAAGCTTTCTAGACTCTTTAGTAAAAAGAGATAATGGCAAATTGAGCACCGACTGGTATAGGAAGCCCACATGGTCAGGAAGGTATCTGAATTTTAATACATTTGCATGCACCCTTGCAATACAAAATCAGTGTCGTTAATTCCTTGGTTGACAGAGCAGTTAGACTTTCTAACCATACATAAAAAAATAAGAATCTCGAATTAGTCACAAAAACTTTAATTGAAAATAATTATCCTAAAAATTTTGTAACTAAGTTTATGAACAAAAGTTTGGAACATATTGAGGATAGAAACAATAATAAAAATAATAACAGTCACAAATTTCGAAAATAATTACAATGATAGACAAAAGTTTTTGATATTACCATATACAGCAATGCACAGTAATAATTTTAAAATAGTGTTCGAAAAATTGAGTTTTAAAGTCGTTCTACGTTCTGACCATGATGGTTTTAAATGTTTTAATAACGGTAAGGATCCATTAAAAAAGGGTTTCTGTATTTGTGAAATGTCACTTGCTTTTGCTTGGCTTATATATTTTTATATTAACATCCTGATAATGCCAAAACAGTATGCAAGTCACTTCATTTTTGTTTTTTAAAAATATTTTGTAATATCTACTGCATCAGTTTTTAGACAAATTTTTTATAATTTTAAACAAAAAGTCGGCTAAAATGACTTGCTCCAGGATCTTACTTTACTCCGGAATTTTGTCTTTATATTGACATGATTCATTAGGATGGTAAAGAATTTACATAAGAAAACAAATTTTTACTTCGTTTTTTATACGGTGTGATATTTTTTCGATGTCTTCTGTGTTTCTAATAAAAATTTTTGGACCAGTATACCAACAATATTAACATCTTCTAATTCTTAAGATAAAACCCCTAAAATAATTTTTGAATAATTCAAATAACTTCGGAGATATTCAAAATGGAAAATTTAACCAAAATATCCGGGCACGAAATTTAATTTTTGCGGTATGAAGTAGCACTAAATAAGCACTAAATTCCTGCACAAAGAAGAATTTGATATCACTTATACTTTCCGAATTTCACATACCAGAGTCACCTGAAGCCAGCACTACTACACGTTTTTGGTAAAAAAAAAGTGCCCGGATTTTGTGCTTAGCACAAATCCAGAGCACTTAATTGGCACTAAATTCCTACGCAAAAGAAAATTTGATATAACTAATAGTTTCCGAGTTTCTCATGCCGGAGTTGTGGCTTCAGCTGAAGCTGGCATTACTACATGTTTTTGACCAAAATTACCGGGCAAAAAATTTAAATTTTTCGACATGAATTGGCACTAAATAGGCACTAAATTCCTGCACGAAGGAGAATTTTATATCACTTATACTTTCCGAGTTTCACATACCAGTCACCTGAAGCCAGCACTACTACATGTTTTTGACCAAAATACCAGGGCACAAAATTTCATTTTTGCAGCATGGATTGGCACTAAATAGGCACTAAATTCCTGCGCAAAGTAGAATTGGATACCACTAATACTTTCCGAGTTTCGCATACCGGAGTTGTGGCTTCAGCTGAAGCTGGCACTACTACATGTCTTTGACCAAAATTACCGGGCACAAAATTTTTGTTTGCAGCATAAATTAGCACTAAATAGGCACTAAATTATGGCATAGTGCCCATGTCTTTATGACAATGTTGTAATTCCAGCTTCCGGGACCTAAATTTTGGTCCTTTTTTTAACTTTGATAACTTTTGTGATTTTAATGCTGTTGAGGAGTTTTTTCCTATTAATTATTCGTATGAAAATAACTAAAGAAAAAATGCCAAGAAGATCATGTGCGGATCAAATATTTAGCTTGAGGCAGATTACAAAAAAAAAAAACGATTGAGAGTGAATAAAAGAGTTTTCTGTGCATTTGTTGATCTAAAAAAAGTGTTCGACAAGGTGGATAGAAGTGAACTTTGGGAAGTCCTGAAAAAGTATGGAGTGAATGCATGGCTCCTATACAAGCAATGAAAACAATATATGCGGTGGTAGCAAAGACAGTGTAAGGGTTAATAGGAAACTAAGTGACTGGTTTGAGATTATGCAAGGTGTTAGGCAAGGATGCGTCATGTCTTCATGGCTATTTATTATATTCATAGACAAGTGTCTATGAATGGCCCTCTCCAACAAAGAAGGTGTAGATCTCGAGACAGTGAGGATACATGGGTTAGCTTTCGCAGATGATAAGATTGTTATGGCAGAGTCAATCGAATACTTGCAAAGAATGTTGAACAAACTGAATACAAGCATGAAGAACATGGGCCTCAAAATTAACGTAAATAAAACAAAAATTATGATGTTTGAAGGAAAGGATGAGAAAACAATTTGCAATATTCTCATGAATGATGAGAAAAAAATAACAAGTTGATAAGTATATATATCTTGGTTGTCTATTTACTAATGACTATTGTCAGAAGTGAAAAAATATCAGGTGAAGCTAAAATAGCGATACATAATTCTATACCTACAACCACACTGATCCGTGCGATAGCGAGATCTGGACTTGCCAAGAAAAAAATACGAGTAAAATTAACGCGGTTAACATGCAATACCTGCCACGGTGAGTCTCAACCAAGTTCAACCTAAAAGTCTAGTTACTCAATGCTTTGCGGAATACAAGTCTGTGATGGTATACATATAATTTAAGCAAAAAACTAAAATAATTGTTAGAGGGCTTTTTAAAAAAATTGAAACTTTGAAATTGAAAATTTTTTTTCTACATTTTTAATTTATGTTACATGTAAGTTACTTTGCATTGAAAATGGAGTAAAAAAGTATAATGCAATGTTTGTGTAAAATTATTGGGTTAAGTTCTATGACAGGTTTTGAAGTGTCAAGCTGGACACTATTTATTATTTTAGTGTTGTGCTTAAATTATCTGTATACCATCACAGACATGTATTCCGCAAAGTACCATTGAGTAACTAGACTTTCAGGTTGAACTTGGTTAAGACTCACCGTACTGCGCACGGTATGCGGTAAAACGCCACTGGACAAGGTTAGTAACGTAAGAATCCTAAAAAAAATGTGGTATATACATATGAAACACTATTTGACAGGTATGAAAGAAATTTTTCAAGATGGTTTGGGCATGTTGAGAGAATGAAAGATGAATGACTGACGAAACAAGCATATCAAAGTAAAGTAAATGACAGCAAACAAGAGCCATAAGAAGCCTTTGAAACACAAGAGCTTGTATGAGAAAATGCATGGACGTGAAGGAAGCTAAAGAGGTATGCAAGGACGTAAAAGTGTGACGCCAAATAGTTTATAAAAAATGCATGAGGAAGACTGTCAGTGGAGTGAACGACGCCTGAAACAAAAGACCTTGGATGCTAATGGGCCCGAGTAAAGAGCTTCACATGATGATTTTGTGAAAGCTCTTCGTCTAAGGTGATCGCTAGAGATACTGATTAGTGACCTGGGTCGGAGCAGTATTGTGCAACGAACGTGCTATTTAAATAAACAAACTTTTAAACTGAATTTCTGAAAAAGTTCACTTTTGATTAAAAAATTTGTTTTATAGATAGCTTACAATGTCCTCTTAAAGCCCTGTAAATATAAAAATGGGATCTCTCTCAGTTTTCAAGAAATAATTAAGAACGTACGCTGTAGCATGGTGCCCATAGCGCCCAAAAGTCTGAACTCCGAAATTCGTGCATTATTATTATTGTTATCATTATTATAACATTAGGCCATTTCCCTTTCGAGGTGTGCGTGACTTGCTCGGTTGGAAAATAGTAGTGTGTAGGTGGGTATATAGGTATAAGGTAGATAGGTATCTAGGTGTAAGGTATAGATATTTTAGATTGATCTAGAATTTTCATGTTATTTATTTAAATGAAACGTTCGTTTCACAACACTGCTCCGACCCAGGTTGCTGATGAATCACTCTAGCGATCACCCCAAGTGAAGAGCCTCACAAAATTTTTATGTGTGGTTCTCCAGATTAGTATCCAGGTCTTTGTTTCAGGCGTCATTTAATCTACTCACATTCTTTTTATAAACTATTACAGGCCACACTTTTCTATCCTGGCATACTTCTCTAGCTTCCTTCACGTCCATGCATTTTTTCATGCAGGCTCTTGTATTTCTATGGCTTCTTATGCCTCTTCGGATTAGTGCCTCATTCACACATTCTAAACATTCTTTTGGCGGTCTACCTCTGGGCATTCTGCCATTCACTTTACCTTTATACGCTTGTTGGTCAACCGTTCATCTTTCATTCTTTCAAGATGTCCGAACTATCTTAACTGATTTCTTTCCCATATGTCAACTAGTGTCTTTCCTGTACCAAATTCTTGGAGGATTGTCTCGTTTCGGACTTTGTTCATCAGTGTTTTCCCACATATTGTACGCAGAGGTTTCATGCCAATCGCGTTAATTTTACTCCTGTCCTTTCTTGACAGGTTCATGTCTCCCTACCGTAAAGTACACAGTCGGTACGAATATAGAATTATGTATTGCCATTTCAGCTTTTCTTGATATCTTTTTATTTCTGAAAATGGACCCTGCTCTACCGATAAACTGCTTACCCTTATTTATGCGCCTGACCAACTCTCCATCTATTTTTCCGTCGCTAGTGAATAGGCTGCCCCGATATACGTACTCGTCGATTTGCTTTAATCTGTCATCATTTAGGATAATGTTGCACATTGTTTTCTCACTTTTTCCCTCAATCACCTTGATTTTTGTTTTATTTACGTTAATTTTGAGGTCGAAGAGGACCATTCTTAGCCACTCATCCATAAATATGATAAATATAGCCATGAGGACATAACGCATCCTTGCTTCACGCTTTGCATAATATCGAACCAGTCACTCAGTTATCCATTTACCCTAACACTCGCTTTACTACCTGTATATATTGTTTTTGTCACTTCTAGGAGACATCCATTGACTCCGTACTCTTTAAGGACTTCTCAAAGTTTACTTCTATTTACTTTTTCAAATGCTTTTTGTAGGTCAACACATGCACAGAAACCTTTCTTTCCTACGCTCAATCTTTTTTCTGTGATCTGTCTTAAACTAAATATCTGATCTGTACATGATCTTCCTAGCATAAATCCACTTTGGACTTCCCATATCTTCTCTTCTGTGATTTCCATTACCCTACGAATAAGTATTTTTGAGTATATTTTACTCACGGCACTTGGTAAGCTGATACCTCTGTAATTACTGCAGTTGCTTTTATCTTCCTTTCTTTTGTATATTGGTACGATAATCGCTTTTCTCCAATCGTCTGAGACTTCTCCCATCTCGATACATAAATTTATTATTTCGCACAACCTGTGAGGTATGTATTCGCCACCGTATTTAAGCATTTCAGCGCTAATACTGTCTAGACTAGTAGCCTTACCCGTTTTTCAAGTTCTTAATTATATCCCTAACCTCAGTGACACAGACTTTTTCAATTGGGTTTTCTAATACATTATGTTCTATGTCGCAGTTCTGTTGCTTTATATCTTCACCTCCTAATAGTTCTTTAAAAGAGTCTTTAAAAGCGTTTAGTACTATCCCGTCTATGTCATATAGCATTTCACCTTTGATGTTTCTCATGTTGACAAACTCTGTACTTTTACTTTCCTCGTCGCTAAGACCTACGATGTTCAACGTTTTTTGTGCGCTTCTTTCTTTTCTTTTTGGGCTGCCTATCAATTTCATCATTCCACCATGCATCACCAGATTTTCTTCCTACAACCGCCGCTCCATGCACTTCAATCGCACTCCTAACAATGACATCCTTGATCAAATCTGAAGCGCTCTTTATATTTTTATTATCTATGAGTGTCACCCAAGTTTCCTGATGTATGCGTTCATTTATCTTACACTGAAAATCTATTTGCACTGACTGATTTCTGTAAATTTGCAACCATTATTCGCGTTTGTTTCGTTTGTTTATGGTTCTCTTTCTTCTCCATCCTTGACCCCAAATTCATTTTGGAGAGTAAAAGGTAATGATCAATATTGCATTCAGAACCCATCATGACTCTTGTATCTTTAACCAGTTCTCTTTGTCTTTCATCCGCAATAACGAAGTCAATTATACTGCGGTTATTTCCTTACATAATTTTTCCATGTTGGATCCCCAAAGTTACCTAGCACCCTTTCTGTCTTTGTATCCTGACGTTCCGTCCCATCCGTTCATATCTCCTAGCAGAATTATTCTACACTGAAAAAAAGGATGACTTGTACCAAGTGAATTTTACTTGGCTGAAGTAAGTGAAAGTCCTGTTTATTTTCAAAGAAATATTTTTTTGAGGCAAATAAAAATATGCACTTTGAATGAAAAAAAAAAATTCTTTCAGCCAGACAAATGTTAATAGGATTAAGTTAACATTGTTTGATTCAATGAACGACCTATTGGTCGGAGGGAAATATTTCTTTAAATCAAAACAATATTAATTAAAGACAAAAGTATACATTTTAAACCAAATAAATGACTCATTGTTCCAAATGAATGTGCCATGAATGGGAATAAATATTTCTTTGAGATGAGAATATGTGAATTGATGGAAAGAAATATATTTTAAAGTCAAGCAAATATTTTATAGGTTCACAAAACTATTTCTTCGCATCAAATTTTTGAGTATTTGAAGCAAAAAAATATCCCACTGATTCAAACAAATATTTCTTTGGCCTACACCATGCGTGAGTGCAATAAAGTAGTTTGTACTTCAACTGTAGTATACATATTTTGCTACATGAACAACTGGATTCTTTCAGCTTAAATTATAATTAACATTGTTATTATTATACATATTTAATTTAAACAGAGCACATAATTTAAAATCTCGATAAACCTGAAACAGAAAAATTCGATGAAAAATCCACCTCCAGCAGGAATCGAACTTGGGTCCGTCAAGTGTCAAGTCCACTGCGATGACCACGACGCTGTCGCAGCATGGAAATTGTAAGGCGAAAAGTCGTATTTAACCCTCGCCATAAATGCCAAAGAAATATTTCTTCAAATCAAAAACATTGATATTGAATTTAACAACATATTTCTTTGATCTAAAGAAGTATTCTATTGGAACAAATTATGCCAAATTATTAAATGCTTGATTTGAAACAATAATTACTTCGTTGAAATAAATGTTTATTTGTTATGAATAATTAAATTCTAGTAAACAAATAAAATATCTCCTTCAACTGAAGAAATAAATATTTATGTAAACATAATATCTTGTTCATCTAAATA
Source organism: Andricus quercusramuli (assembly GCA_932178445.1). Lineage (NCBI taxonomy): Eukaryota > Metazoa > Arthropoda > Insecta > Hymenoptera > Cynipidae > Andricus > Andricus quercusramuli. The sequence goes on from CAKNXH010062246.1 coordinate 262,631, forward strand.
AATGCTTCATGGGTATAAATTCATGAACTCTTTGTAACAAATGAATATATTTTTTATTTAATTAATATTATTTTGGTTTAAAGCATTATTACTTTGATTCAAATGAACTTAAACACTTGATTCAAGTATGCACAATTAATTGATTCAAATGCGTCCGAATCAATTCAAAGAATTGAACTCATTGAATCAAACAAATATTTCTTTGGACGACTAATCAGATTCCAACGAATCTAGACCTTTTGAATCAAAGAAATGGCTTTCTTGAATGTAAGAAATATTTGTTTGAAGCAAGAAAATATAGCCAAAGAATTCATTTCTTTAGATCAACAAAAGATATGTGTCTGGTTCAAATAAAAATTACTTCTAACAAAGAATATTTTCTTGATGCTAAGAAATAGGATTCAAGTAAATGCATTTTCTTGGTTCCAGACATTCTTTTTTTCAGTGTACGACATATAATAATTGTCTATCGTTTGTCTATTGTTTACATGGGTTTTCACATCATGTGTATCGTTTCGGCATACATTTTTTATTATTTCTGGAAAACTAAGAGAGATCCCATCCTGATATTTACAGGACTTTTAAAGCACATTGTAAGTTATCTATACAAAAAAAAATTGAAAAAAATAAAAAGTGGGGTTTTTCAGACATTAGTTTAAATATTTGTTCATGCAAAACTAAAAAATGTTTTGAAATTTAGTTAAACATTTAGTTTAGTAGTTGAAAAGTCATTTACTTTGTTGAAAATTGGTCTTTTTCGGGTTGAAAATTCAATTATTTTGGTAAAAAGTTCATACTTTTCAGGTAGAAAATTCAATCTTTTTGTAGAAAATTCGTCTTCTTGGTCTCAAAATTCAACATTTTTCCTTTAATTGACTGCGAAATCAGTCTTCATTGAGAATTCAACTATTTTGTTACAACTTCCTCTTTTTGGTTTGAAAATTCATCTGTTATTGTAGAAATGTAATCTTTTTGGGCTAAACATGAAAATGTTTAGTTGAAAATACACGTCTTTTTCGGTTAAATTGAATTGAACTGTTTTTGGTTTAAAATACAACGAATTTTGGGTTTAAATAACTATCATTACATTTTTCATTGAGAAGACATCTTTTTTGGTTAAAAACTCAACTACATACGTAGTTGAAAGTGGAACTACCTTATTAAAAAATACTTGTTTTTTGGTTGGTAATTCATCATTTCAGTTCGAAACCTTTTTTCTTTTAATTTGTTAAAGAATTTTTTTTTTTTTTTTTTTGGTTGAACATTAATTTTTTTTACTGAAAATTAAACTATTCCATGTTTGGTTGAAAATGTATATTCTTTAGTTGCAAATTCAACTATTCGGTTGAAAATTCATGCATTTCGTTGAAAATTCTTATTTTGTGATAGAATATTATTCTTCTTGGCGGAAAATTCAAATATTTTGTGGAAAATTCGCATTTTTTGTTGAATCAAAATGTTTTTAATAGAAAATTGAAAATTTTTTTGTTGAAATATTAACTATTAGGTACTTTTTTAATTGAGAATTCATTTTTTGATTCAAGATTCAACTCTTTATTTAAAAATTTTACTATTATGTTGAAAATGCCTTTTTCATGAAAATTAATTGTTTTGACTAAAAATTTAATTATACCATTTTGGGTTCAAAAACTTTTTTAGTTAAAAACTCTTTTATTTGGTGGAAAATTAATATATTTTGTTGAAAATTTATATTTTTTGGTCAAAAATTAATCTTTATGGTTTAAAATTCATCTGTTTGGTAGAAAATTTAACTTTTTTTTGGAAATAGTTTTTTTTATTCAAAAATTCTGTTCAACTTAAAATTTATCTTTTTTAGTTGAATCTTTATATATTTTGTTGGAAATTTATCTTTCTTAGTTACAAAATCAATTATTTGGTTAAAATTCACATTATTCATCTCCTAGGTGCAAGATTTTTTTATACCTGAAAGAAATATTTATAACAGTCAGGGAAAATGAAAATACGATTAGGGAAAAGTCAAGGGATTTCGAAATTAGGATTATGTAGCAACCCTGATATGTAACTTTTTCCCCGAAAAAAAGGGACGAATAATAATGCACTGTAATTGCGATTTAACATTCGTCTCATCTCATCTTGAACAGGGAACAGCACTCCCCAATTGATTACTTTTTCCGTGAGCTGGAATGTGCAGCACGTATGCGAGCTTTTTTTGATTTCGGCTCTCGTTGCCGGACGGAAACATACGTGTTTGATTTTTTTACGACATTGCATTTCACGTTATGGCTCGGAAACAACGCCGCCTGCCGGTGCAGTAATAAAAAGCGCTCGTTACTGGCAACAGTTGTCTGTTTTCTCGCGGTCTCCGGCAAACTAAGCTGCTGGCTATGTACCTTCAAGCACTGCCAGAGAGCAGCTGTTACCTGTTAGCTGCTTTTACGCGTAGTTTACGGATGTTATTGCGAGTCAATTAATCTCGAGAACCTGGCCATTCAGACATATCCGGAAAATACTTTTACGTATCAATACAGCCAACGGGGAAACTACATTGCCCCATACAAATATTTATGCTGCATCTCATCAAGATTTTCTCGATTTTGTGCTTGAATAATAAAAACAAAATAATTAATTACAAAATCCTGCAATTCTTATCAACGCCTCAAACCTTTACATTTTTCATGGCCTTCACTTCGTGGGCAGAAAGTGACGAAATAACTATTTGAATTGAGGGTGGCCGCATAGATTCATTTTTAAAATTCCCTGATTTTTCCCTGACCAGTTTTCCATTTCTGGGTGGCCACAAAACTTCATTTACAAAATCCCCTGACTTTTTCCTGACTATTTTTTCATTTTCCCTCACTATCAATGTTTAAAGACCAAAATTCTAATCTTGTAACATTTTTAATATACAATCTTTTACAAATGGGATGAAAAAATTTTAAATTTATAAAATTTTAATTTATTATTCTCAGGGCTGACAACACAGCCTTATTTACTTGCAAAAAGTGGACAAGTAAACAGATTGACTAATTTATGAGCCAAAATGTTACTAAAAGAGACTAATGTGCATTAATAATGTATCAAATGTTTTTTTTTATTCAAAAGAATACAAAAGAATTCGTTTCATCAGAGTTGAAAACAATTCAAGTTGAATTCAGAGAAATTCAAATTAATTGGAAAAAATGTGAGCCATCCCCAAAAAAAATCCTTTGTTTCCAGTGAAATTAGAGGGAATTTAGAGGAATTTTAAGGTAAATGAAAAAAAGTCCATCAAATTCATAAAAATTCAGTCAATACAAAAATTCAAGTGAATTGAAAACAATGAAGGAATATGAATAAATTCATTAAATTCAGCAAGTTTGAAACGAATTCAGAAAAATTCAAGATAATTTAAACTAATTTGATAACATTCTTAAGAATTCAAGGCGAGTTTAACAGAAGATGAATTAAATAAAAACTTTTTGAAAATCCATTGAATTGAGTGGAATTGAGAGAAATTTAGAAGAATTCAAGTAAACAAAAAATTAAGAGAATTTAAAGGAATCCAGGATAACGTAATAAGAATTCAGGGTAAATTCTAAATAAATTCAAAGTAATTGCAAAAAATATTTGAAAATCTCTTCAGATATTTAAAACTCTATACGAAATACCTTACTTCTTGTAAATAAATTCTTTGAAATCCATTAAAATATTATCAAATCTCATAAAATACTATGAAATCTGATGATATCTTTCCTGAAAGCCTGGAAAATTGATTAAATTACCTTGGGGGCTTTTAAAAACCCTTTAAATTATTAAAATCCTATGAAAACTTATAAAATACCTATGGGAATCTTTTTAAATATCCTCAAATCTCATAGGTTGCTATTCGAGGATTTCTTTATAACTGCATGAAAATTTTTTCAGATCCCTTAAAATCATTAATATCCTTGGAAATTTCTTTGAATGCCTAAATTCAATTAGAAATTTCTTGGAATCTTTTAAAATTCCCTAAAATATTCCAAATACTTTGAAAAAATGCTCAGACTTTTCCCTGATTTCCAGGTTTTCCCTGACCTGTGGCCACTCTAATTGTTCTAGACCTGTAATATTTAAAGTTTGGCTTTATATGAAAATTCGAATTTTACGATGGTGGCCTATAAATGGCTACGCACCTCGGAATCCATGTTTTCATTCAGAACAGAGTTTCGTTAAATTTCAAATAGTAACTTTTCCTGCGGTCGCAAAATTCCCAACTTTCTAGGGGACCAAGAAATTTTTTAGAAAATTTCAAAGTTCGTGACTTTTTTAATTACAGAAAACAAAATTTCTGAAGTTCTAGGGGCAACAGGAATTTTTGAGAAAATTTCAAAGTTCGTGGCCAGGTGTAAATCCGAATTTTTCAATGGTGGCTTATGAATGGCTACAGCTTCTTCGGAATTTATTTTCTCATTCAAAACAGTTTCCTTGAATTTCAAATATTAACTTTTGTAGAGATTACAACATTTTCGACGTCTTAGGAGCAACAAGGATTTCTTTAGAAAATTTCGAAGTAGTCCCTAGGTGAAAATCCAATTTTTCCGATCGTGGCCTATAAATGGCGATAGCTTCATTGGATTTTATTTTTTATTTAGAACAGAGTTTCTTTGGCTTCCAGGTAGTAACTTTCTTGGAGAAAACAAAGTTTCTATGAGTTCTAGGTTCTAGGAGAAACAGGAAATTTGTTTTTAATTTCAAATTTTGTGGTCAGATGAAAATCTGAGTTTTCGATGGTGACCTATAATTAGCTAGGACTTCTTTGGAATTTATTTTTTTTATTCAGAACAGGGTTTCTTGGGCTTTCAAATACATAGTTACTTTCTTGGAGAATTCCGACTTCCCAGGAGGACCAGGGAATTTTTTAGAAAATTGCAAAGCCTGTGGTGAGGTGTATATTCGAATTTTCCGATGTTGGCCTACAATTCGAATACCTTAAAATTTTTTAATGAATATTTGTTATTCTTGACGGTCGTTTATGATTCCTCTAGCAGGAATTTCCTGATCTTTACACGTTTTTTTCCAAAATCCCTGAATTTTCCATGATTTCACCCCGAAATTGAAAAAAGCTTTGTTTTACTATCCCTTAAATAAACCCCTTGAAAATATTTTGTCTCTTCAACCTCTAAGCCTTTGAATACGTTTACCAAATCAACAAGACAAAAATTCTTAATGTGGCAACATCATAAAGCATATATCACTCTGCCGAAAAGAATACCATCACGTCACAATGATTGACCGATGAGAATCGGTTCGTTGTCACAGGTATGAAAGATTAAAAGAAGAAAGGGTGGATTTGCAAATTTGCATGTGGGCTCATCACTTTTGAGTTCAAAAAAGCGTCAATTTGGCAGACTTGCTGATAAGAAAATAACGAATTTGCTCAGCTAACGCCATCCTGGACGTGACCATCGATTACTGCCTGGATCGAAATCGCGTATATGCTAGCGTCGGCAGCTGTTTAGCATGAAAGTAAATTGCCTAAAAAAATAATGACTCCTCGTGCCTCTTCCTTTCCTTCCTCCTCATACCTTCGCAATCCTCACTGTTCACTTTCCCCCTAATCCCCCTAACCCCCTTTCTTATTTTCTTCTCCTTTTCTCTCCTTATCCGGATATACGACAGGTGGCAATGACGTTCCAGCTACCAACACGGAATTAACGTTGAGTCACTTTATACATATTTATAGTGAGTTCATTAAATCCTACGATCTGTTTATTAAATCCTATGATCTGTTAATTAAGAGAGTTGGAGTGACTTCAAATTCTGAGGTGTTGAGAAGAGAGAAGTGTTGGGATATTTGCATTTTGGTCTGGAAGGGGAAAAAGATGAAAAAATGTATAATTAAATGAGTATTATCATATAATCGGCAATTGGTGAGCAAAGATTATTCCAATCAATTTGTAAAGATAATTTCAAGAACTCTAAAGGGAGAAAGTAGAGAAATTTAAACCTGTCCGAAAATTAACACGAAAGTGCCAATTTTTTTCAAACCATAGAACATGTTTATATCACATAATGAGAAATAGAGTATCACGTTTTCCTCAGAGTCGCTAAAAAATCTAAATTTTTGAATTCGCTGCCTTTTCTCTAATCAATTTTTCATTTTCCCTGGCCGTTCTACATTTTTCTTTTGGGTATAAGAACAACCTTTTAGCTAGGAGATAAATAATTTAAATTAAAAAATAAGTTTTTTTCTAAATTTACTTTAAACACTTTTAGTGGCAACAGTTATACATAACTTTATAAGGGTTAATCCATAAATTACGTAAGCATACATAAAATACATATGAATTTGCAATCAAATAATTGAATTTTCAACTCAAGAAGATTAATTTTTAACTAAAAATGAAATAATTAAATTGCAATCAATAAAATTAATTTTCACCCAAGAAAAAAGGGAATTTTTAACAAAATAGTTCAATTTTCAACCAAAGTGATGAATCTTCAACCAAAAAAATTAATTCTCAACGAAAAAGTAATAGTAATAGTATATCTCAAAAGCCATGAAGTTTTTTTTAATCTTTCATGAAATGCACCAAAAATCACGTATTAAGCACAATGAAACCCTTTCAAATCAAACATTCCACACATTAACATTTTTTAAATTTATTCAATGTCGAAGACTTTCAGTTATAAATTATTTTATTTTACTGGTTCAGATTTCAAATTTTCTGATTATTTGCTGTGGTCCGAATAAATTTATTTTTAATTCAAATTCGTAAAATTGTAAAATAAAAAAATTTAGGATTCAACTTTTAATAGTGAAATTATTAAATTATTTTTATTACTTCCATTCGCAATTATTGCATTTTCCAAAGCTTTCCATTTTAAAGCTATATTTTTTCTTAATTAAAACGCAGCATATAAAAGATTTAACGTTTAAAATTCTTAAAAGTATCATTTTAAACGCTTTAAAGTTAAATACCAATTCTAATTTTTTTATTTGTGATTGGTTAAAATTCAAATTTTTTACAAAGTATCTTCTAGTCGCGAAATTTGTGACGAGTAGTCAAATATTTTTCACAAGTGGGGCTAATCATCCAGAAATTTCGAGACGACTAAACACAGAGCCATTTTTTAATTTGAAGCAACTGAAAAAAAGAAATAGAAATAGAAATACAAGACAAATAAACCCGACACTTGCTTTGAAAAAATATATAAACCGTGTGAACTTTATTTTTTTAAACAAAATTGGGCCCTAATGCCCTATATCTATCGACAGAGTTTTGTGGCATTCTGCATGACATGGCAGATTTCAGGACATAAAAAGTGTTTTCGGAGGTCAACAGTTTTTTCCGACGCTTGTGGAAAATTGTGTTTTTCTTTTGTGTATCATCGTCCACTATATTCAAGGTATATTCATCTTACAAAAAATGGTGCCAAACATGAATTTGTTGTTAAATTTTGATTTTCGGATGATGTTCAATGTTTTTCGGATACCAATATACTAAATTGACGCGTGGGGCTAAGTCGACACCGTGTACGTCATCGTGCCTACAGGATACAAACAGATATTACAGACATACGTACAGACAGAAACCTGTGTAAAAAACTTTTTCCTGACTCAGGGGGCCTCAAAACATGAAGATTTGATAAAAATCGACGAAATCCCATTTTACATAAAACTAATACCTTCTCATTATAGGATGAGAATGTAAAAAAAATTGTTTGACAACGTATTAGGTATTTTTGGATCGAGAATTTAGTTGGCTACAATAACAAAAATTGAAAAATGTCTCCTTTTGTTTCTTCAAACATGATAGTCAAATGTTTTGACTTAGCCCGAGGAAGGTGTCGTCTCAGCCCTAGGATTTTTCGTTCAGCAGATTTTCCATCACTTCACTTTTTTAATAATAATTTATAAACAAAGCCCCACTCTCCCCTATTATAACAGGGTGGCGGTAAACATTATCTTAAAAATTCCCTAACTTTTTTCTGACCAATTTTTGATTTTTCCATGAACATTAATATTCAAATATTAATACACACGGAATAAAACAGTTTCAAATCAATAAAATGTTGAATGTTCAAATTTATTATCCATGACAGTTATTCAAAGTGCCTCTTATAGAGTATCCCTGAGTTTTGTAAGATTTTTTGTTTAAATCTCTGACTTTTCCCTCACTTTCCTTGACCAATGAAATTTCCTGACTTTTGCCTATATAATTCCAGTTTTGCAAGCTTTTCCCGCACACTAGACAAATTGAATTCCTTAAACAAAATGAGCAGAAATATTTTTCGTATCAGAAAAAGCAGTGTAATGATATATCTCGAAAATCTTGCAATCATATATTGTGGTTGTAAAAACGGATTGGCTTTCAATTACTTGAAGTTGTTTTATTTCTTAGATTTCAAAATGTTGAAAAATAAATCTACAAATAATCCCTTTTATCAAGAAAAATCATAAAAAACCTTTTGTGAATTGGAACATTCTTCGTCGAAAATTGATGATTCTAAATAAAAAAATAATAGGTTTAAAATAAGATTTCCCAATCTTGAACAATGTTCTGTTATGTAATGTTAGTGTTTCTCGTCTTAAATTGCTATTGCTAATAAAAATTCATAATATTTCAAAGATTATTTACAATATTTGTACAATGATAGGTTATGCTGATATTTTTCGTCAGAAATGGGTCTTTTTGATAAAAATGCAACGGTTTCATTGAATATATGTATATTATACAAAAATATTATATATATAATAATTTTGAAGTAGAGACATCAATTTTCATCAATTATAAAAAAAAATATTGTCCTTGATTTTTTATTATTTTAGATAATAATAGATGTAATTAATTACAAAAAATTTTCATTTATAGTGATTTCATATTTTAATTTAAAAATTGCGCAAAACAAAATAAAATTAAAAGAAGAAATAGAACAATTAAAATGAAAAGATTAAAATGATAAATCTTTGTTTTCTAGTGTGCCTTAAAATTGCGTGTCAGTGCAGTTGGTAGAAGCCGCAAGCTGTCTAAATAACGAGCTAGAGACATGTTTTCTTGAGTAATGGCCATCTGTCCAATGACTATATTCTTTGCCCTTGCTCATGGTATTTTGCAATTGCGCATCAAGTACTTCCGGTCTCGATCGCGATCAAGTGCGACGGAGATGTGGACGAAATTCGTCCCCAAGAGCAAATATTATACATTTATGTAAGTCAATTAGACAGATGCACCAGAAGTTCAGAAGGATGACAAACGCGAGCAGATGCTTCGAAAAAGTTGCACCGACACTACTTAATCCGCATTTCTTTTTCTTTTACGAACAAAAATTTCAAACGTCTCGAGACTGAATGAGGCTCAATATAAACATTCTCAAATTGTAACATCCACCACCTGAATTTTACGCCTTCCTCAGATCATGTGCACCTCGCGACGATGTTTAACTTTTATCAGATGCGGGCACCTATACCTATACCAGAGGTAGAAGCAACAGAGAACTGGTTCCTTCTTAATGAGCCGCCTCTTAATTCGCTCCCTTAAGCCCTTTTTAGAAATATAAACGACTTGAGGTGCCCTCTAGAGAAAAGAGTTAATCGGAATTTTATATCGCAAAATGTGGGAACGAGTGTTTTTTTTCTCGCTTAATTGACTTGCAATATTGAAAGGAATTGAATTACAGTTTGGAAATAAAAAAGGACTTTTGCAGTTCTTTGACACATTCATTACATGTAAATTAGTTTCTTCAAGATTCTGTGAAAGATGTAAATTTCTTACCAGTAAACACTTTTATTTTTTTTAATCTCTAAAAATCTCGCAAAATTATTTATCAGGGTTGCTACACAATTTAAATTTCTAAATTCCCTGACTTTCCCTAACTTTACCCTGACAAATTTTCCATTTTCACCAACCGTTATAAATATTTAATTCAGGTATGAAAACAACCTCACACCTAGGAGATAAATAATTATTATTATACAAGTAAGCGTATTTATTCCTTCGGGGATAAGTGTGACTCACTAAGTTCTAGCCTCGTTATACTGTTGGGGATCAAGGAGTTTGTAGGAAGTGTACGAGGTGGTAAAAGGGGGGATGAGGTTTAGATTTTCAGATTAATAACAAGTTCCCGTGTTGTTTATTTAAATAACATATTCGTTCCGCAACACTACTTCGACCTAGGTCGCTAATCAATCTATCTAGCGAGCACCCCAGGCAAAGAGGTTCACAAAGTCACCAAGTAAAACTCTCCACGTGGGTCTATTAGTATCCAAGATCTTTCATTTCAGACTTCTCTTACTGACTTACTCCATCGACACTTTTCATCATTCATTCCTTATAAACTATTTATCGCCAACTCGCCACACTTTCCTGTCTTGATATACGTCTTTAAGTCTTTAGCTTCCTTTACGTCAATACATTTTCTCATCCGAACTTTTGTGTTTCTGTGGCTTTTTATATCTTTTCGATTCAGGGTCTCATTCACACGTTATAGACCAGGAGCCCATGACATTTTTTATGTAAGTGAAGGTGTACGGACAATTTTCACCTAACAGGTTCGACTTGGGATGACGAACTTAAAAATGCGTGCCTTAAAGGGCTGAGTGTGTCAGGTGAGCGATGGCGAGCTGGCAAAGGTGCCAATTTTTATGGTTCATTGCGATTTGTGGTTCACGCTTGAAAATTTGTATACATGTAGAAGATGACATATAAATGGCACCTGGGCATTTTTAAGGCACTTATTTGTGTCATGAAGTGCTTTATGGCACCTTCATAGGTGCCGGAAATTCAGGTGAAATTTCTTGATATTGATTTTACAGGAAAAAGTTTCAAACAAAAGTTGTTCTGCTTCGAAAGATGAATATTTTCATCTCCATATCATTTTTTGATAAAATTGATACATTCCGAGAAAACATCGATTAAAAAATACGAGAATAATCAAAAGCTGTTTTTCTGTCCAGCAAGTCATTTTTTCGAAAATTATCAAGAGAGAAAAAATACTTCTCTGCAGGTGTACTTCAACATCACTGAAGAACATTTTATTCAAATGCTCATATTTACCATGTTATGCGCATTTTTCATTCTTTTTTCCATTGTTCCTTCCACCTGTTGTACCTTTAGCAATTCAAAAGAAGGTGTTCTCAAAATGAGTACATCAATAGTATACGTCTTATATAGCAAATTGGCGTCAGCTACTTCCGAGTAAAATAATAGCTTATTGTCCTATAAACAATAATAAACAGAGTCACGTTCTCAGCTTCTAATTATCGTAGAAGGTTGTAATAAAGCTGAATATTATTCTAAAAAATTAAATAACAAAATCGCTTTACTTTCACATTGACATTATTTATTGTTGTTGTTGTTAGTGTACTACGACAATAGCCAACGGAAAATCTGAGACGACCTTATGCTGCGCCCGGGAAATTGACTTTCGTCACGGTAGTAAACATCGAATATATTTCAACGGAAAAAGTATAAACTTTAACAACAATAAATAATGCAATTGTGAAAGTAAAGCGATTTTGTTATTTAATTGTTTAGAATAATATTCAGCTTTATTACAACCTTCTACGATAATTAGAAGCTGACAACGTGACTCTGTTTATTATTATTTATAGAACAATAATTTATTATTTTACTCGAAAGTAGCTGACGCCAATTTGTTATATAAGACTTATACTATTGATGTACTCATTTTGAGAACACCTTCTTTTGAATTGCTAAAGGTACAACAGGTGGAAGGAACAATGGGAAAAAGAATGAAAAATGCGCATAACATGGTAAATATGAGCATTTGAATAAAATGTTCTTCAGTAATGTTGAAGTACACCTGCAGGGGAGTATTTTTTCTCTCTTGATAATTTTCGAAAAAATGACTTGCTGGACAGAAAAACAGCTTTTGATTGTTCTTGTATTTTTTAATCGATGTTTTCTCGGAATGTATCAATTTTATCAAAAAATGATATAGGGATCAAAATATCCATCTTTCGAAGCAGAACAACTTTTGTGAGAAACTTTTTCCTGTAAAATATATATCAAGAAATTTCACCTGAATTTCCGGCACCTATGAAGGTGCCATAAAGCACTTTATGACACAAATAAGTGCCTTAAAAATGCCCAGGTGCCATTTATATGTCATCTTCTACATGTACACAAATTTTCAAGCGTGAACCACAAATCGCAATGAACCATAAAAATTGGCACCTTTGCCAGCTCGCCATCGCTCACCTGACACACTCAGCCCTTTAAGGCACGCATTTTTAAGTTCGTCATCCCAAGTCGAACCTGTCAGGTGAAAATTGTCCGTACACCTTCACTTACATAAAAAATGTCATGGGCTCCTGGTCTATTACCACCATTCTATCAACGGTCTGCCTCTGGATACGCTACTATTTACATTACCTAAATTTACTTGTTTCGGCAGTCGTTCTTCTTTCATTCTCTTAACTTGCCCAAAACATCTCAACAAATTCCTTTCTCTCTTGTCAAACTCTCTTGTTTCCGCACAATATTCATTGAGAATCCTCTCATTAATGACTTTGCTCATTAGCGTTCTACCGCATACATTGCGCAGGAATTCTATGCCAACGGCGTTAACTTTACTCTTACCCTTTTCTTGGCAGGTCCAGATCTCTCTACCGTATACAGCACCGTTGGTGCAATTACGAAGTTATGTATTGCTATTTTAGCTTCACTTGTTATATTTTCACTTCTGGTAATGGTTCATACACTGCCGATAACCGTCCTACCCTCGCGTCAATAGTAAATAAACTGCCATGATACACCTACTTATCACCTTGATCTATTGTCTCATGGTCTAAGGGAATGTATAGCATACTGTTTTCTCACCCTTTACTTCAAATAAAATATTTTTTGTTTTATGCACGTTAATTCAAGGTCCGTGTTCGTCATGCTAGTATTCAGTTTGCTCAACATTCTCTTTAAACTTTCGACTGACACTGCCATACCAACTTTATCATCTGCAAACGCTAACCCACGCAACTTCACTCTCCCGAGATCCACAACTTCTTCGTCAAAGAGGACCATTCTGAGACACCTATCTACCAGTATAAAATGTTAATGTAAAAAACTATTTGTTTCAAAATTTATCTTAAAGCCTTTTGAAGTGACCCAAATTACGTAAGACGATTTTGGAGGAGGCGGGTTTGGTAAATACATATAAAATTACGACTTAGAGGTATTGCATTTTTTTTAATAGATTAACTTTTAACCAGAAGGTTGATTGTTCATCTAAGAAAATGAATTTATAATTAAGAAGATTGAGTTTCTACCAAGAAAGACGAATTTTTAACAAGATACGCGAAGTTTCAACTAAACTAACTAAAGAAGATCAATTTTAATACAAAAAATTTAATTTGAACAGAAAAACATGAATTTTCTACCATAAGAAGATTAACTTTCTACAAAAAAAAAACACAAAAAAAAATACAATTTCAGCAAAATACATAAAATTTCAACTAAATAGTTGCGTTTTCCACACAAAAATATAAATTTTAGTCCAAAAATAGAGTAATTGAATTTTCAGCTAAAACAATTAATTTTGAACAAAAATAGGTTTTTTTTAAACAAAAGAGTTGAATTTTCATCTAAAAATTTAATTCTCAACGAAAAGTGTGATAGTTGATATTTCCACCAAAAATATTTTTATTTTAAATCAATAATAATTCATTGATACCAAAGAATAAGAATTTTTGAACGAACTGATTTAATTCTCAACGAAAATAGATTAAGTTTCAAAGAAAATAAAAAAAAAGAATTTTCAACAAAATTGTTGAATTTTAAAGCAAAAAAAAATTCTCTACAGAAAGACAAACTTTCTACAAAAATGAAATTTTCGACAAAACAATGTGATTTCTCTACCAAAATAATAGAAGTTTTTAATGAAAAAAAAGTTTTCAATCAATAACATAAATTTTCAACCAAAAAAGATGACCTGTTAACGAAAAATATAATAGTTTATGTTTCAGCAAAAATCGATTTTTTGATAGATAGAAAGACAAATTTTCTAAAAAACAGTTGAATTTTCAACCAAAACGAATGACCTTTTATTACAATTTTTGAATTTTCAACGAAATAATAAAATTAACTCCAACTTCAGTTTATCGAAAATGACCCGACTTTCTCTGAACAGTTTTAAATTCCCTGACTTTCCACAATATTCCCTGACCTGTAGCAATCCTGTTTATGTTGAAAATATTTGATAATCTGTGATTCTTTACCTTTTTTTAAACTCTTTGTAATATCGTAAAATTGTAAATACTAAAAAAGAATACTCATAACCCATGAAGGAGGAAGAATAGGAACCGCCATTACAAATTCTTTTTTACCACGTATAACAGATCTGTTCCCATCGGTGCCGTCTTTCTTTTTACCTCTTTTGTTGCCAGCAAAGCTTCTTTTTTTGCACTTTATCTTATATGCAAACTCCACACCGAGCGCTTTGCATCATCGATAAAGAGACTTCTTCCAATTAGGAAAGTTCAAGACTTCCGCGCAATTAATAGAAAGAGGCGTATCTACAGTTTTGATAAGTCACCTCTGATTTTTACTAATCTAAAATAAAACCTTAAGGGGTTTTCTTTCCAGGCATGTTTATTCAAACTGGCTCCATTTCAAAATTTTATTACCTCGCTAATTTGAATATCGATTAATTAAATTGATTTTTAAGGGACTTACCAGTTTATTCAATATGATAGGGCGACTTACCTGAAACAGATAATGAAAGAAAAATTAAGGAAAATGAACTACAGCGAAACATGAATACATTTATTATAAAGTACAGGTCACAGTTTTGATAACATACAAAAACTCAATTAGGATATTTTCCTTGCAATCTATAAAAATAATTTAAATTGGTTTTTAATATACCAGATAAAAGTTATAACACAAATTCTTTTATTTAAACCCTAATCTTGAATAAATTTAATCACTGAAAGTTTTAACTGAAAATATTCTCATTTTAAAAGATGAACGAGGTTTGAAATTTTCATTTCTTACATTTATCGTCTGATTTCCAAACATCAATAACTCAAAAATATTGAAACCAAAAATCCTTTACAAGAAACCACACAAAATCTTTGAACTAAAACTAGAAATATTTCACAAGGAAAATAAGGCAGAAAGAGGTTCTGTAGAATTTTCAAATCGCATACAATAACACGTTCGTTCCGCAACACTGCTCTAACCCAGGTCGCTGGTCAATCTCTCTTGCAAGAACCCCAGGCAAAGAGCTTCACGAAGTCATCATGTAAAGCTCTTCACGCGGGCTCAGTAGTATCCAAGGTCTTTCACTTCATTCGTCTCATACTCCACTGAAACTCCATACATTTTCTCATGCAAGCTCTTGTGTTTGTGCGGCTTTTTATATATTTTCGATTGAGGGTCTCCTTCACACATTCTCACCATTCTTTTCTCGGCCTGCCTCTGGGTACGCTACCATTTACTTTACCTAAAGTCAGTATCAGTAGTTCTTCTTTCATTCTTTCATCATGCCGAAAGCATCTCAGCAAATTTCTTTCACTCTTGTCAAACAGTGTTTCCTCTACACCACATCTGTTGACAATCCTTTCATTAATGAGTATGTCCGTTAGCGTTTTACCGCATAAATTGCGCAGGATTTGCATGCCAACTGCGTTAATTTTACAGCGCAGTGAGTGCAAATACAGAAATGTATATTGAAATTTTAGATTTATTTTGTATACTTTTACTTCTGTTAATTGCTTCTACCCTGCCGATAACCATTAAGCCATTTCCCGTTCGGGGTAGACGTGACTACTCTGCCATAATATCCTTATCATCTGCAAACGCTAACCCACGCACCTTCTTAAACTGACAGAGCTTTATTAACAATTTTTTTAAAAGCAAAACTCAAAAACTACACTTTTACGCATTTGATGCAGAATTAATTATATTTTTTGTATAGCAAAATTCAATAAAAAATTAAAAATCCAAAAAACCTATTAAGAGCTCTTCTGCGAAATTCTTCTGGACAGCTCTAACTTGATAATATATTTTCACAGCCCTCAAAAACAACCCTATAACCTGTCACTGGAGAATTTCCTAGTTTCCTACTTTGAAACATTTGTTTTAAAAAAGTGCAACAAATTTCACTGAAACATTCCAATGGAATATACGGAGAATCCCGGACAATATTCCAGGAATGTTCATGGAAGTGTCCGCGTATCAGAGGAGGTTCCCAAGGAAGGTTCGGGGAATGTTCGTGAGGATATTAATTAGTTGAATTAATTGAAATTAATTAAATTATTATAATGCAAACATTCTCACGAATATTTCCCGAACCTTCCTTGGGAACTTCCTCTAGTACGCGGACATGTACCTTCTGCCGGGAACCTTCCTGGAACATTTTTCGGAATTATTCGAACCTTCCATTGGAATGTTCCAGGAATGTTCAGGGAAACTTTCGTGCTGTCCAGGTCCCCTCATTTTGTGTTATTTAATGGAAGAAGATTTTCATAATTTGTTGAGATTCTTTAAAAAATTGGTAGATGTGGCTCTCGACCCATGAACTATCTATCTTCTAAATTTGAGGAAAGTGAAAATTTTAAGAGCAAATTCTATAAAAAATTTTATTGTGCAAATATGGAAAATTCTGCTATTTAAGAAAAAACTTTTCCTCGTTTTCACTCTAATGAAATCATTGAAAAAAACACATCTTATTTCTTCAAACTATTTCGTCTCAATATTATAATAACTCTAAAGTTGATTCAGATAAAAACATAAAATACATCCAAATATAAAAATGTTCTTCAAAGAACATATGCAATAAAATTAAAGTTTTATCTGAATTAACTTCATAGTTATTAACATTGAGAGGAGACAGTTTAAAGAAAGGAAATGTAACCTTCTAATGAAATAATAAGGGTGGAAACTGGAACGGGTGAAAAAAAAAAAATTGATTAGCATTTCGAACTCGAAAGTTCATTGCCTCACTACCCGATTCGGGTAGTGTTTCTAGGTGGATAAATACTACCAGTGTGGGTCCACCACACCCACGACGGGTCAACAACACGCAGTATTCCCCGAACGGTCACCCATCCAAGTACTAACCGCGCCTAACACTGCTTAACTTCAGTGATCTAACGGGAACTGGTGTTTTCAGCGTGGTATCGCCGTTGACAAACGGAACGGGTGAAAAGGGGAAAAAATTGTATAACATTTTTTATATGATTTACACTGCAAAAAATTAATTTAATTTTCATATAATTCAGAGAAAAAAATACTGAAAAATCACGTTATGCCATTTTAAGGAAAGACTTGGTTATGTTTGGGGTGAATTTATTTGTAAAATAAAAATTTTAGCCTTCATATTATTCATAAAATAACACAAAATGAGGGGTAGACTGGGCTGAAATCCCCTTTTATTGAATAGCGGATTCTAAAAGTGGGTAAAAGTTGTACAGATTTTGGTAGCGAAGAATAATATAAAATTATAAAATAAAAAACAAAATTTGTTTTCGAGTGATAACTTTATTAAATGTGCAAAAAGCGAGTTTTTCTGATTGCATTAACTGACTGCACATTTGAATACAAAAATTTTAACAAGTCGTGCTTGAAGTTTATTTAGCTGCGATTGAAGAAAAATACCATTGTTTTGTTATCCCGAAAAAAAATTTTTTCTGGATTCAAAATTGTCAATTTGATCTTTTTTGAACAACTTTTTGATCTTGCAAACAACGAATTTTTTTTTGTATGATAGCAAAAGAATGACATGTTCCTTTGATTTAGAATGAAGAAATTTCAGGCAAAAATGTTAAAATTTGTTTGTTTATAGAAATATATAGTAATACAATCCAAAAAACTGTTGTTTTTTAACATTCTGAGAAATTTTTAGCTTGCACACAAATTTTGTTTTTTAAGTTCTAATTTTATAAAATTATTCACTACCAAAAACTTTGCCTATAATACAATTTTTCATCATATCGATAATCGAAAATTCGACTTGAAATGACTGTGGAGCGGGTCGACAATCGAATTTTCAAACCGCTCCACAGGCGTCGAAAGTCGAATTTTCGATTGAGGTTTGATGAAAAATATTAAACATAACTTTTCGGCACATAAGAAAATTGATTAAGGTTTTCCAAAATTTGAATTTTCAAATCGATGCACAAAACATAAGATATTATCTAACCAAACTAAAATTTGGACGGCTTACAATTGTTGGGCAAATAGGGATGAGAATATATAAATATATAAATATATAAATATATATATATATATATATATATATATAATATATAATAGGCATTAGAATCCGCTAGTCTAAAAAAGTGTTTTGTCGGCCCACACATGAGGGGGTGAGATTCAAAAAGAAATTATTTTGGATGGTTCCACCGCCAGGAAGCTTGTCAAATTTTTTACAATTTTAAATTTTTGACGATAAAAAAACTAACAAAAAAGAGAGATAAAGATAGCTTATTGAAGATTCTATCTTCTCCTGTACCAATTTTAGTATTTATGGGAGAAAATGTTATAATTTTAGGGGTTGAAATCGGATGGCAACAGGTAGATTTAGATGGCTGAAAATGTCGGGCCTAAAACTGTACGATTAACAAAAAATTTAATATTCATACAGCACGTACAGTCATATGTTATTGGGTCGTTTAAGGCTGAGAAGGAGAGGAAGATGATTACAGAAAGAACTAAAAAGAAGGGTAGGAAAAGAGAAGAAGAAGGAAAAGAAGAAGTGCAGGTGCTTCCTGCCTTTATTGGCCACACAACTTCGCGCCATTGCTTGTATCTTAGGCCGCTTCTCTGCATAACATTATCGCCCATGGGCGAAAAGCATCTCGTTCGTCATCGTCCCGTCGATCGTATCAACCTCATAACATCGAGTATGCATTACATGCACAACTTAAGCGTCGACGCATGCCCGGAATGTGTGGAGCCATTCCCTCTTTAATTTATCATTGCAAATTAGACAACGATCAATTTCTTTCTCTTCAGATGTTCTCATTGATTACGCTTATTCCCATTCCTCCAACTGATTTATCGAGTTCGCCAATTTAGTAGTTTTTTATTTCAGAAGGAAAATGAAAAATATAGGTGAGAGGCAACCGATTATTTACTTTTTTACAATTAACCTCTTCAATTATTAACAATTACCGTCAAATTACTGGTAACTAATCAGGTAATCATTAATCCATTATACTTCTTTTGAGTAAATTTGGCACCAATTCCTTAAATTAATGAGAAAAGGGAAGGACACCGTAAGATTTGATTGACACACTTTAATGAAACGTAAATGAAATTAGTTTTAAAAAAGAAAATGTGTTAATAATAACAAGTAAGTCTTACAACTGTTTTGTTGAAAATTACTTTTTCTGGGTTGAACATTCAATTACTATTATTATACCATTAAGCCATTTCCCTTTCGCGGTAAGCGTGACTCACTCGGTGAGGATGGGCGTAGTGTGGGGGAGGGGGTATAGATTTTTAGATTGATCTAGAATTCCCGTGTTATATGTATTTAAATAACGCGTTCGTTCCGCAAGACTGCTCCGACCCAGATTGCTGATCAATCTCTCTAGCGATCAGCCCAGGTAAAGAGCCTCACAAAGTCATCATGTCAACCTCCCCGCTTGAGCTCATTTCATACATTTCTTAGAAACTATTTGCCGTCACACTTTTCTGTCCGGGCATACCTCTCTAGTTTCCTTCACGTCCATGCATTTTCTCATGCAAGCTCTTGTGTTTCTCTGGCTTCTTACGTCTCTTCGAATTAGGGTATTATTCACACACTCTAACCATTCCTTCCGCGGTCTGCATCCGAGCACACTGCCATTTACTTTGCCCCGATAAACTTGTTTTTTTAATCGTTTTTCTTTCATTCTCTCAAGCTCAACGTGTGCAAACCATCTCAACGAATTTCTTCCACATATATGTCAATTAGTGTCTCCTCTACACCACATTCTTTGAGGATGATCTCATTACTCACTTTGTCCATAAGTGTTTTGCCGCATATTAAACACAGAGGTCTCATGCCAATCGCATTTATTTTACTCTTATTCTTTTCTTGACATGCCCATGTCTCGCTGACGTATAGCAGATTTGGTAAAAATATAGAACTATGTATTGCCATTCTAGCTTTTTTTATATGTTTTTACTTCTAAGAATGGATCCTGCTCCACCGATAACCTTATCCTCATTTATACGCCTATCTGACTCCTCGTCTATCTTTCCATCACTAGTGAATAGGCTAACTAAGATATATGTACTTATCAACGTATTCTATTCTCTCATCATTCAGGACAATTTTGCATATTGTTTTCTCACCCTTTCAAAGAAACACCATAATTTTTGTTTTATTCACGTTAATTTTGAGTCCCATGTTCTTCATGCTTGTATTTAATTTGATCAACATTCTCTGTATCAATGTAGTATTATAGAAAGTGATCGAAATGTATTTCTCAGCATTTGTGACTCTTGGGGGTATTTTTAGGGGAGGAGGCTAATTAATTTGAATCCAGATTTTTTCACAGTTCTTAAGAAAGGTCTATTCAATGTCATATTTAATTTCAATAAATTTCAGTTAAAAACTTTGAAGTTCAAAATCGATATAGTATTGCAAAAGTGATTCAAATTTATTCCTCAGCATTTGCGACTCTTGGGGGTATTTTTAGGGGGGCGGATAATCAATTTGAATCCAGATTTTTGCACAATTCTTGAGAAAGGTCTATCCAATGTCACGTTCAATTTCAGTAAATTTCAGTACAAAATTTTAAAGGACAACATCGATATAGTATTGCGAAAGTGATCCAAATTTATTCCTCACCATTTGTGACTCTTGGAGGTATTTCTAGGGGGGAGGCTAATTAATTTGCAACCAGATTTTTGCACAGATCTGAAGGAAGGTATTTTCAGTCTCATATTCAATTCGAGTGAATTTCAGTTGAAAATTGTAAAGGAGAAAATGGATGTATGTACTTGTAAGAAAGTGATCGAAATTTATTTCTTAGCATTTCCAACTTCTGCGACTATTTTTATTGATAATAATAATAATAACGATAATTTATAGAAATCCTGATTTTTGCACAGGTTTTAAAAAGACTATCAAGTGTCATCTAAATTTTCCGTAAATTTCAGAAAAAATTGTAAACGAGGAAAACGCTTTAATGGTTCAAAAGTCTAACAGTAAAATCTATTTCTTGTATTAATTTTTTTGGTTAAAAAAATTATTTTAAAAAATCAATGGAGCTTAAGCAAAAACGGACACAAAATATTGGAAGGAAAGATATCTTCAAAATAACGAACTTAAACTATTTCTGTACCCGACTGTACAGAAACTTGTAAAGGCTTCAAAATCTAGGTAGAAAAAATGAGAAGGAGTAGATGACCGTCATTATTAGCCAGGAGCAAGTGCAAGAATTCGGAGTTTCCGAAGAAATTTGAAATAGGTTCATTAAACCTTCTTTTTCAATGATGAAAAATTATGAGAAATTATTGAGACTTAGCAGTTACCTTGTACACATGTGAAGTAAGCGTTTTACGAAGTCCATGTCCTCAGGCACCAAATTAGGTGTCCCAAATTTAGGGCTAAAGATGGATGAAAAAAATTTACCAACTAAGGTGATAATTAATTTATCGCAAATTTCTTTACATGAGATAGCAGTTAACTAGGAAAAATGCCTTTAAACATAATTAAGGTTCACTGGAATCAACTATTATTATTAAATGAGGCAAGAATAGCTTTCGCAAAAGTCGTTCCTTTACCTCCCTTTTTTAAATAGAGGGATTAAAAATACAAAAAAGTCAAGAAGACCTTATTTGTACAAGATAAGATGCAGAACATTTTTCTATTGCACTATTTTTTGCTAAAACTGACCGTTTTCAAGAAAATCAAGAGAAACTTCAAAAATGTGATTTTTGCCTCTATTTTGCATTATTATAAAAAATCCATAAGCCTGGAAATCACTAAAAAAAAATTTGGTGGTTAAGCATAGAATTTAGAAGTTATTAACAAACATTCAGGTTATTAGGAATTACTTTGAAGTTAGGATCATATTATTTGTTCCTCGCGTTGACTGTCCTACTAGTTATAACGTCAGTCCCACCAAACTGCGGTTAAGGGAGGGGGAGGGTAGGGACAGTACTAGAGCTGAGAGTCACAGTTGGTCGGTGTTTTATACTGAGAAGGTCACCAGCCTTCAGCAGCGTATTATTAGATGGGATTTCATATGGTCCCATCTGTCCATTCGGTGCTTGAAAATTAAACTACATACTAACATAGTTAAAAGGGGAACGATTTTGTTGAAAATTAATTTTTCTGTTTGTCGATTAATCATCTTTTAGTTAAAAAAACTAGAGGCAAATTATTTTTTTTAACAGAAATTTCAACTTTTCCACGTTTGGTTGAAGACGTATCTTCATTAGTTGAAAATTCCACTGTTTCGTTGATAATTCATGTATTTTGTTTAAAATTCGTCTTCAGTGGTTAAAAATTAATTTTTCAACTAAAAATATAACTATTCTATTTTTGTTTAAAAATTTATCTATTTTAGTTGAATGTTTATCTGTTTTGGCAGGAGATCGTTTACATACTATGTTACATATTTTTTGTGTATATCGTTGAATCCTTTTTGGTTGAAGATTCATCATTTCAGCTAAAAATTAATTTCTTTAGTTACAAATTTAACTATTTTCTTATAAATTGATGTATTTTGTTAGTAACTCATATTTTTGGTGATTAATTAATTTTCTGGATTGAAAATGTTTCTTTTGGTTCAAAATTCATTTCTTTAGTTGAAAATTTAACAATTTAGTTTACAATGTGGCTTTTTTGTTTTGAATATTTTATTTTCTTAACTGAAAATTTAACTATCGCATTTCTTGTTGAAGTTCCATGTTTTTTGTTTAAAATTGGTCTGTTTTGTAGAAAATTCATCTCTATGGTTAAAGATTCAACTATTTGATTAAACATCCATTTTTGCGGTTAATGATTTATCATATCAGTGGAAGATTTAGTTCAATAGTTAAAAATTTGACTAGTCTGTAAAATTTGATTTATGGTTCAAAATTAATTTTTTCAAATGAAAATGTAACTGATACATTTTTTCTTGAAAATTGATCGTTTTCAGTTGGAAATTCATTTATTTTTTACAAACATCATCTTTTTTGGCTTGAAAAGTTAACATTTTTATAAAAAGTTCGTGTTTTTGCTTGAAAATTCAACAAGTATGTTGGAAATTAACTTTCATCTATTTTATTGAATGTCAGGGATATTCGAAAATGAGATTTTGTAGCTAACCTGGACATGCAAAATCAGAGACTAATGCAGACTCGCTCCTCTTCGTGGAAGCGATAAAAACTTGCCATATCCACATTCTAGCCTCGTTATATTGACGGAGATCAAAGAATTTATACGAGAAAAGTGAGAAACGGAAGTGCACGAGGAGGTATAAAGGGGGTATGAAATTTAGATCGAGCAACACGTTAGTTCCGCAACACCGCTCTGACACATGTCGCTGATCAATCTCTCTAGCAATCACCCCAGGCAAAGAGCTTGGCAAAGTCATCATGCCATAGACCACACAAAATATGCACACTGACAGATAATCCCATATTAAAATCCATACTCTTTACTCTAATCACATCTACTACATAAGCAACATATTCTTAAATCAGTATCAGATCCAAATATTAAGAATATGGGCTTCTAAATAAATCTCGAAACCGAAGAAGAATAAAACTGAAAGTTGGCAGGGGGCTTCTCAAGAAGAAGTTACAATGGATAATTCTTGAAAACTTGGCTCTGATGATAATACTCCCAGTAGCTGCCATACTAATTCTAATTAAAGAAACAATAAATCTTGATCTGGACCACCCAAGTAGTGCGGGCCCAATTTACGCTCGAAATGTGTAATAAATACACGAATTCACAAGTTCTCAAAAAAAATTTATAGTCTGGAGTGCGGTATGTTGTACATGTTCGTCTAATACATCCTGCATAATATACGCATTCTTATAACGCGCCCTGCGTTCCTTTGGGAACGGCTCCAATGAAAGTAGATCAAAACAAGTCCGAGGCAGGTAAAAAGACTCACGTGCGTCGATCGTTTTATGCGACAGGATTTATCGATCCTTGGTTTGAGCACTCTCCCTCTCTACGGAGATCCTGAGGCCTGATTATCCAGTCCTCGTGTTGGTACGGCTCTCAGCCGATCGTGAGAGAGGCAGGCAATGCACCAAGAAGAAGCCACGTTATTTCGTCTTCGTTATTTCTTACTTTTTGCTTTTTGCCTGAAAAAAGTTCATTTTACTCTAACAATACATGATACGCTCGAGGCAGATTCGATAATTCGAAATTGATGGCCGTTTTTATTAAGGAGAGTCACTTCCATAAAAATTCGAACAAAAGACAGTTCTTTTAATTTGCTCAAACCTCTTTTGATGTGTACAACGTACAGTACTTTTCAATCCCAATTTGAAAATTCTCTGACTTTCTTTGATCTTTCCCTGGTGAATTTTTTATTTTCCCTGACTACTCTTTCAGTTATAAAAATATCCATAAATCTTAGGGATCATTAATGTAAATGCAAAAAAGTTTTGTTTCTAAATTTAGCTTAACTTAACTTTAATAAAAAAGATCAACTTTCAGTCAAAAATGGAATGGTTAAATTTTCAGCTAAGAAAAGTAAATTTAAACAAAATAGTTGAATTTTCAACAACAAAAAAATGAATTATATAACAATATAGTTCAACTTTCAAACAAGTAGTTGAATTTCCGACCAAAAAAGATTACTTCTTAACAAAATACAAATCTCGATATAACGCTCTTCAAAGGACCGACCGAATAAAGCGTTATAAACTGGAAAGCGTTATATGTAGGAAAAGTCACCCATGGCCCAGTGGACCATGGGACGCACCGGGAGAACGGAGCGGTAAAAATCGATCTTTAACTGTAGTTGAATTTTGAACAAAGTATTCAAATTTTCAACCAAAAAATATAATTTTTAACAAAAAAATATGAATTCTAAGCCAAAAATATGATATTAGACTTGTCAATAAAAAATAATTAACTTTCAATTTGCATTTAAATGAAAAGACATACAGAATTTTATAAACTTCAACTTTTTATCGAAAATTCTCAGATTTTCCCTAACAATAATAAGACAGCAAGTTATCCAAACTAAGAAGAAAACCTCTAGCGACAGCTAAATGCTTAAAATTTTAATCAACCTGAAATCCCTCTCTCTTCGCTTTCTAAGGACTATACAAATTTGCTCAACAATGAAAGAACCTTTTAACAGATTGCTCCCCGCGACGATGCTTTTTCCGAATAACGAAGCAGAACCTAAACCTACCTGTCGACAATTAGACAAGCCACATTAAATCATTTTGATACGCCTTCGTGTACCTATAATTAGGCATAACGTACTTCTTTGGTCGATTCCAGCGATCCATGTGCGTGCATTTATTAAAGAAGAAAAAAATTAGTCACACACACCAAAGAGAGGACAGGTTTCCAAGTTTGATACCCAGAGAGCAGGTGTCTCTTATTCATTTAGAGTGTACTCGAGCAAAAATTACACATGTGTCCATATCAGTCGTAAAAGGTTGATCGAATCGAGTCGATCTCACGAAAACTTTTGGCTTTGGGATGCAGTAAAATTCTCCAAGGAGGCTTCCTACTGTGAGATCTGATCTGACAGATGGTCGACGAACTTTGGCAAGTTATTTTGCTACCCTCGATAAGAAGACAGATGAAGCAATGCAAGTACCACGGTTTCCATACGTTCTTGGAACTTTACGGAATTCGATTCAAGTTTCTGGCAGGAGTTCGGAATTGTTGACGTACCCAAATGTTACTCAAGGGAAAACTAGATAATTATAAATGTATCAAATATACTTGGAACGTGTTGTGTGGTTTTTTACTTTTATCTGCATGATGGAGGTCGCGATAATCTTAATGGAATGGATTGCATGCACGCTTTGATTAATGAATCGCACATGTCCTATGTGTTACGTTTATTAAGGAAATAGGTGTTCAAATCGAGAGACGAATAGTAGTTAATACTTTGTGAAATGTAGTTTATGAAATGTATGATTATTTACTAGAGTTGACTTGATGATGAAAGTGGCAATCATGGGATGTTTTAATTAAGTCAAGACTCAAGTTGATATTGAAAGTAGTTTCAATATTCTATACCCTGAAGATTGTACTTAATTTCCTTCCAATCCCTGCATGTGACTTAAACTTTGAACGAATTACCGAAGCAAGTTTCGTAAAGAATTTCATGAATCCTCGGAGGATCCGTGGCCAACAAGCATTTAGGTTGCGTCGGGAAAGAAGCGCCGGAGTTTTATCTGCCGTCGCCATCAGCGTACCCCACTGGAAGGGTTTTGCGGAGTACAAGGTGGTAGAGTGACTGGATAGGAGAGAGAAGAAGCGAAGAATAAGAAAAGAGAAAATGAGAAAAAGAGAATAAAGCGACGCCGCGCCGACGGCGTGGCATCGCATCGCAGTCAGAGAAGCCTTTGGTACCGCGAAGCTGTGGTTCTAGTGTGAGACACCGGCACAACCGGAGACTGGCTACCGTTTTACAGCCAGCTACCGGTTTCCAAGCCAGTTCACCAACACCCTAACGAGATAACCTTGTCGACGGTACCACACCATCACCAACGAAATTCCACATGATTCCACACAAACACAACAAATGTGATCATATGGGAGAACCTACAAGAGCTAAGAGGAGACCTTCCTATACGAGAAGCGAATGTCCGGCTAGGTCGGCCAGGATGAACTTAAAAGCGATCGGCGACTAATTAAGCGCACGGCGCCGCGCCGCTAGCTCCGTTGTCCTATCAATCTGTGTCGGCTCGATTCTGACGTCAGCCGCAATAAGAGCTAAAAGTGCGAAATCGAAGGGTCATTACAGCATTATAGTACTACAGAATATAGTGTCCACGGCTCGGACTCACGACCCTATTGACACTTTTTGACACTTTTTTTAGCAATGCCACTATTTGGACAAAAATGCCACTAATGCCTAACGTTTCCACTATCTCGCAATGTTCCGCTGATGAGACTACACTGAAAAAAATTTTTTTCTTGGGACTGACACTGAACTCTGATTAAAATAATTCTAGTTGAAGTGAGAAGGAATCCTTTGCAATGTTTTCTCCTGTTCAAAGGCAAAATTGTTGATTCTTTACATACGGGTACAAGGCTTTTTACTACAATTATATTTGTTCACATTGCCTTAAAACATATTTATGAAGAAGATTTTGAAGATTTTAAAACATTTCGAGAAATTTCTAACATTTTCACCAGATTTCAAAGATTTTAACAGATTCAAAGGTGTTTTGAAAGATTTTAACTGATTCCAGATATATTTTAAAGGATTTCATAGGGTTTCAAGGATGATATACTACGAATTTCAAAGTAATTCACGGAACTTCAAATATTTCCAGGAACTTCTGGCAAAATCCCTACAAATTTGTAAGGATTTTAACAAACCTACGCGATTGTATAGGATCTCCAAGGAATAACAGGCCAATCGGTATAATGGTTGGCCACCTCGCAATGATTGGTAACCTCATTTAAATATGTTTACATGAAAGAGTCCTCAGAAATAAACTACAAATAAATAGTGCAGGATGAAGCGCAAAAAATTTCGCAGCGTATTTGAAAAGCTGTAGGTTAATGCAATGTACAGATCCTTGAAATGCCAGAGTAAATAAAACTGATGATGCCGAATGAGTATAAGGAATTTCAACGAAAAGGTGTTGAGATTAGAAGTGTCCGCTTGTTGAAAATTATTATTTTTTAGTAGTTACGTGAGAATTAACTTAAAACTGGTGGATTTTAATTGAATTTATTGAATTAAGATAAACGATAGTATTATTCTCAACTTTAAATTATGCACGTATGTCGATAAATCGGTGGCCAATCACTGTCATCGTAAATGGCGGGGTAAAATGGTTTAAACTTTTTGTAAGCTATGTATATAATTGTTTGTCACTTTGTCTTACGAATAATCATAAAAAAACATTCAGAAACCGTTTTTGACTCCGGCCAATCATTATACAATGTATAGGCTAATCACTGTATGTACTTGAATATCAGTAAACTATAACCTGTGGTGGCCAAAGAGGTGAACAATGACTTTATTTCACCATATTTCGGTAGCCAATCATACAATCATTGGCCTATGCTAATCACTATATGTCATCGTGCCCAATCGTTATGTTTGTTGATATTACTGTCGGTTTGTTTAAATATAAATTAATTACAACTTTTAACGCTTAACTTATACTATGGTAATTTTATTATTTATAAAATTTATCATCCACTTGTGTATTTTAGAATTTTGTCCGACGCTTATAGTGTTTTCTACAAATTTTCAAACTGGAACAATTCCTTAAGTGGACAATCATTTGAAAGATTTCAGGATATTTCACAAAATTCCAAAAAATTATTTCAGTGGATTTCAAAGGTTTAAATATTTTCAAAGGAATTTTTTATATGTTGAAGATTTCAAGCTACTTCACGGGATTTCGAAAGCTTTGGAGAGATTTCACCAGATTTAAGGAAATTTCAAAATTTGTAATGGCTTTCGAAGAATTTAGTAGGGTTTTCAAAAAATAGTTCACATTTTTTAACGGCAATAGGTATTGTGATGTCTGATATTATTTATTTGTGCAAACGTTTTAAGTAAAAAACGTTCGAAATCGCGAAGTTTCAAATTAGATAACAACAAATCGACGAATTCATATTTCTTCAATATTGACGATCTATTTTAAATTAATTATCATTAAAAAATTTATTATTTCAAATTGAAAGCGCATGAAAATTCTAAATTTCATTCAATCACATTCTAAAGTGAAAAGTATGAAATTGAAAACGTTCAAACTTCAAGAAATATAAATTGAAATACTAAACATGGTTTAGTTCTGAATTTAAATCATTGAATAAATTGTAGAATTTTAAAAGGAATACTAGTTGAAACATTTAAAGTTGAAAACCTACAAAAGTTGTATAAAGGATTTGAAGGAGTATAGAGTATATTTTTAAAAGATCCAAAGAATTAAACGTGATTTCAAAATTTTTAAGGGGTTTTAAAGAATTTCATAGGATTTCAGAAATATCGAAGGATTTTAAAAAGGTATGCAAACAGCAGAATATCAATGATATTTATATGATTTCATGTGATCCCAGCGGATATATAGATAGATTTCAGAGATTTCAAGGGATTTCACCATATTGAAGGGATTCATAGAATTAAAAAAAAGAAACAAGATTTTGAGGGTTTTCTACGGATTACAAGTGATTTTCACGATTTCAGGGGATCTAAAGGATTACATACACTGTTAAAAATGTTTCGAATTCTCCAACACTTCTGCAATACAAGCGTAAGGCAAAATTGCAAACACGGTATTAGAATGCCGAAATTGCAATACATGCATTGTAAGAGTCGTGAGAGTTCCAATATATGTATTGTAGCTTTCATAAATCGAAAATTGTGCGCATGCGACTCATCTGACCCATGTATCTGCATGATCCGTTGCATTTGAAAACTACAACATTATGTATTGTAGCGTTACCCTACATTTCGGAAATAAACTTCCAATACATTTAACGGAAGTTTTATGCGGAAATTTTTAACAGCTTAAAAGGTTCGAAAGGATTTTCCGCGATTTTATGGGGGTTGTATATGGTTAACCCATCGATTTATTTTTTGAAAAGATGCATGTCACTATTTTGCTACTATTTTAAAAATTTATGCTACATTTATGATCAAACAGCAATGCTTTGAATCACAATTTCCATGCCACGTTATTATACCATTAAGCCATTTCCCTTTCGGGGTAGGCATGTCTTGCTCGGTGAGAAAAGGAGTAATGTGAGGTAATAGGGGGTATAGATTTTTTAGATTGATCAAGAATTCTTGTGTTATTGATTTAAACGACACGTTCGTTTCGCAAAACTGCTCCGATCCAGGTTGCTGATCAACCTCTCTAGCGATCACCCCAAGTGAAGAGGCTCACAAAATTGTTATTTGTGGTTCCCCACTTGGGTCCATTAGTATCCAAGGTCTTTGTTTCAAGCGTCATTCACTCTATTGCCACTCTGTTTACAAACTCTTGTCGCCACACTTTTCTGTCCTGGCATACTACTCTAGCTTCCTTCACGTCCATGCATTTTTTTATGCAAGCTCTCGTGTTTCTATGGTTTCTGATGTCTCTTCGGATTAATGTCTCATTCGCAGATTCTAACCATTATTTCGTCGGTCTACCTCTGGTCATTCTGCCATTCACTTTACCTTTATACACTTGTTGGGTCAGTCGTTCATCTTTCATTCTTTCAACATGTCCGAACCATCTTAACTGATTTCTTTCCCATATGTCAACTAGTGTCTCTTCTGTACCATATTCTTTGAGTACTATCTCGATCGTACAAAAGTCAAAATTTGATCCATAATTTCCATTAACTATTAATGGAAATTATGGATCAAATCTTTAACAATTTTTAACCATTTTTAGTTTTAAAAACTATATTAGGGTAGAGCGGGGTCAAGAGTGCCGCGGGAAAAAGTATCACATACGATAACACAAAAAGAAATAAATTCGTTACTCGAGCTGACATTTTCCGCCGATCGATCGTATCACCATGCATAAACTACTGATAGTGGTTGGCAGCTGCTGATAGCTGTTTTTGAGATCGTTATTGAGGTTAAGTTGCTTTCTTGTATAGAAAGTATAATTCTATCGTCACCGTTCCATTTGGTACCATCAGGTATTCCTAGGTGCCATAGTCATGAAGTAGGTGTAAGATGATGCGTAATTTTGTATTCTTGCAGTGCAGATAGCTTACTGCCCCAAAAATTTTGTGTTGTTTCAGAAATGTTGATTGTAAATTATGTGAACTGGGGGAAGGGGTAAAAAATGCCAAAAGCGGCATTAACTACCGCCGAGTTTGTATGATATTAGGTTATTTCATAATCACTAGCTGTCGAAAAAAATGGATTGTCGTCTGCTTGTTGTGAAGCTTATTCTGAAAAACATCTGAGGCGAGAAATGAATCCAGTGTCACGGTATATGCGAAAACTCGGCTCATGAAAAGTGTGTTGAAAACGGGCAATCAAAATTTCTCGTCTATTGGTACTTCTTACCCCACCGCTATATAATACCGTGACCTAATCTCCTTTGAACACAGTGTTATGAAAAGTAAATTTTGGCACTTTTGACACCGCCTTACCCTACATATATGATAACTTGATGGAAAGTATAAAAAAGTCATAACTACAAATTTTCGAAATATTATCCTTCCTACAACCTGCAAAACTTTATTTTTTCTAAATATATCTAGCTATTGTAGCTATTCTTCAAAAAAATCAAGAAGTTATATTATTTTTATTATTATACTCTGTGATGCCCAAACAAAGGACCCGAAAAAAATTGAATTTATACTTTTAATAAGAGCATACAATTTTAATCCATAATTACCCCAACGGGAGTATAAATATGGATTAATAACTTCGAACAAGAATTTTTTGTTAACATGATATTTCCATGATATCTTTCGAAGACTATACTAAGAACAATTATATTTCGTACAAAAAAAAACGCGGTATGAAAAATTAGTCAATTTTGATCCAAAATTACTCCGGTTGATGTTATATCATTAATTATATTAATTTGTCGTTGATTAATCATAAAAAGGGAAACCCTACATATCTAAAGGTGTTTATCACATAACAGGATCGTGACAGACAAAAGTGAGTGTCACGAGTCACAAGGTGAAAAAAAAAAGTAAAGTGACTTTTTACTGTCATTATGGGGAGTGAAGAAGCGCGTGCACGCGATTTGCGTAAGCGCGCTCTTTATGCGATGGGTTCGAAGAGACACGCAAAGCAAATCAACGGTGCACGCCTCTTTAACTCAAAAAGCAAGTAGAAAAAAATGATATATAAAGGGAAGAAGGGAGTACCGAGGCGGCAAAGGGCACCTGCTAAAACGCAGCTGCATACCTTTATAAGTATTACTTAATTTTTGGCGGGTACATACCCTGAATAATAATTGGCCCTACATAGCATCTCGCGAAGCCCTTGAGAAAAGCAAGAAGCAACCACCAAACTTGCGTGCACTGACACCTGTTTTATTAACCACAATTTTAGGTTTAGTAGTCACGTCTTGTGCCAGCTCAGCGGATTTTGATTATTAAAGATTGATAAATTTTTTCATAATTTAAAACGGTATTTTTAATTTAAAACAGGTTGTCCACTTATTTTCACCCTCCAAATTCTTGGTTATTTTCCTGTTGCAAATTTCAAATCTCCTATTACTAACAACACGAATAAATCGCATCTTACATAAGGTTTTCCTGTATTTAATTTTAAGTATTGTGATATCTTATTATTATTAAGCCTTTCGGGATAAGCGTGACTCATTCGGCGAGGAAGAGAGTAACGTGGGGGAGGGGGTATATATATATTTCAATTGATCTAGAATTCCCGTATTTTTTATTCAAATAACACTTTCGTTCCGCAACACTGCTTCGACCCAGGTTGCTGATCAATCTCTCCAGCGATCACCCCAAATGAAGAGCCTCAGAAAGTCATCATGTGAAGCTCCCCACTATTAGGGCTCATTAGTATCCAAGATCTTTTGTCTCAGGCGTAATTCACTTCACTGACACTCTTTTTATAAACTATTTGTCGCCACACTTTTCTGTATACATCTCTAGCTTCCTTCACTCTTCAGGTCCATGCATTTTTTCATGCAAGCTCTCGTGTTTCTCTCAACATACCCAAACCATCTCGAAGAATTTCTTTCACATATTTCAACTAGTGACTCCTCTACACAACATTCTTTGAGGATTATCTCATTACTCACTTTGTCCACCACCGGTTTGCCGCATATCATGCGCAGAAATTTCATGCTAATTATATTTCAGCAAAATAATATTTTTGCAACGTCTGGTGTAGAGTAAAAATGAAATATAATGATTTTTTGTAATAACTCTTCAATAATTATTCGGTCATATCAAAAAAATTAAGGATTATATCTAAGAATTACGTATACCGAAATAACATGTTTTTAATTAAAACGTACCAAGGAGATTTGTAGAGAATCCTTTAAGGAACAAAATGAGCCCTAAAAAATTAGGATTAAATAATAATTGTAATATTTACCTAAAGAGGAAACAAAAACATAGTAATCTGGTTTCAAAATATTATTCACAATTAACAATAGGAATATTTTCCTTGATTTTATAAAACATTTTTAACAACGCTAATTTGTGATTTTGAGATAAGCAATTAACTTAATCTGCTATCTTTAACTTAATCTATAAGCAGATAATTAAGACATCGAAATTGTATTATATCCCTCATATTATGTGTAGAGAAATATTAGAATAAATAATAGAAGACCATAAGGTATAATTTTCATCAATTATCTTAAGTGATTAACTAATAGTAATGTTAATGGAATTTTAAAGTTTTTTTCCAACCATGTTAATAGAATTTTATTGAGACGGACTACAGAGAATCGATTACTACATATATTTTTAGGTACTCTTTCATTATAAAAACGTGAACGAAGGGATTTTCATTTGAACCAAAATTCATTTTTTTTTTTGCCATAAACCCGAATTTACAGAACCTCAAAAATCGAAATATTGGGAAAAATCGTCGCTATTTTGTCAAAAATCAAAATTTGACTAAATCCTTCGTTCATGAACTTCGTACAGGAATAAACTAATGAAATCTTGTTGGCATTTTGATTTCTGATAATGTGTTTTACATTTATCATGCTCACCCCACAAGTAATGATAGAAAACGTGTTTGCGGCAGCAGCCATATTTCTTCAAGTTTTCAACATTTTCATACAAAAAATTACCTACAAATATGTCCTAATCGATCCCCTGTGATCCGTTTCAATCAAATTTTGTTAACATGACTGAAAAAATCTTGAAAATGCCTTAACATTACTAGAGATAACCCCTCGATTCAGCAAAACAAGGTTATTAAACAAATATAACTAATATAAGAATCCTAATTTGAAAAATACAACGTAAGGTTTATTTTGAATAAAATCTAAATCTAAAATCTCATTTCATAATAATTAATTAATAGGTATTATATATAATACCAAAGAGATATATCTTTTTGAGAAGACCATTTGTTCAAAGTATAAAAATTGTTCTTAATTTTTCAAAAATTTTGGAAATGTTATGATTTCCAAATTCTTTTCTTTCATCATATTTACTACTATTTTAAACAATAAAAAGTCCCAAGAGATATTTTTCTAGAACTTTTTTAAAGAAACAACTTTATTTCTGTGACTTTTTTCGTATCTATTGTGTTGTTTTGGCAAACATTGTGAATTTTCGTTTTTCAGAAAAAAAATTCTCCCTTCTATATCCAAGGCGCTGGCACAGGGCAGCAATATTATGGAATATATTATATTTACATTAGGACAAATCTAGAAAATGATCATGAGAAAATAAGACCGGGTTTTTCG
The DNA here is from genome assembly GCA_932178445.1 of Andricus quercusramuli. Taxonomy (NCBI): domain Eukaryota; kingdom Metazoa; phylum Arthropoda; class Insecta; order Hymenoptera; family Cynipidae; genus Andricus; species Andricus quercusramuli. Next base: position 297,073 of record CAKNXH010062246.1, read on the forward strand.
GTAAACTGACTTTGAATATTTTCAGAAAAACCGCCGCCATGTTGTAACTTTTAAACTTTTTAAAAATTTTTTAACGGATTTCGAAGCAGTACAAGAAATACGACCGTAATCAGAAAGATAAATGCAAATATTTCATTAAAAAATATCACACCGTTTATAAAAATTTGGCCCATTTTTGATAATCAGCGTTTTCAATTTTTTAAATTCAAATACTCATGACTTTGTCGACGACACTTTTTCGGTAAATCGGTAAGATACGAATTCGAAAAAGTAATTATCAAGTTGCCAAAAAATAGCAATTATTGGTCATTTTTTGAGCTAGAAAAAGGATAAAATATGAAAATGAAATGAAGCAACAGTTAGTGAAATTCATCAAAATATTTGAAATTTATTAATATTTATCATTCATGAAATCTTTAAACAATTTAAATTTCTTTCAATATAATACATTTCTTCTCATATTATATCATTCTAATAGTTAATTTTTGACAAAAATACGAATTTTTTGCAGTCTCCTGGCTGATATTTAACTTTTTGACAAGACAGAAGTTTTTGCAAAAAGTTTTAAAAAATTCACTCCAAAATTCAGAAAAGTCATCAAAGTAAACAATTGCCCTTTTGTCTTTGTAATTACGATTAATAATTAATATCAAATTTTCAAAAACTTTAAAAGTGATTTCCGGTTCGAATTTGTGTTCCCGGTTAATTTCCGGTCTAATTTAATTATTCATTTCAATGTTGCATATGCCCACAAGAAGAGCTTCGTCCTTAATTTATGTGACAAGGTGAACAAGCTCGCAGTTTTTACTTCCCAAGAAATTATGAAGTCGATAAAATATAGGATCGATTATTACAAAGTGATTGGAGCTGAACTGGTTAGTCTTGTATCTTGGCTACTTTTTAAAACTTCAGTAACGATAATTATTTAATCTTCTGATTGCTTTAATTAATTAGCCATTGATCCGCAGAATGATGTTGAATTCATTTCACACTTCTAATTGATCTAATCGATCTTTTTATCGGGAACGAAACTGCGAGAAGCTAATCTCCGGTTAAAGTGAGCGAAAGCCTCTTTTATTATTATTTATGTTTTAATAATCTACCATTCATTCATTCTGTCCACATTGAAGCTATACTATGTTTCCGCTCGCTTTTCGTGTGTTTTTTCTCTCGCCACATTTTCTGTCATGTCAATTTGAGAGTTTATTAGCATGCGTCAATTTGACATTTTATAAAAGCTTGCATGGAAATGATTTATCATTGATTTCGAACTAATTAATTTTGCACTTTAGGTTAAAATCAGTAAACTTTTAGAAGCGTGCTGCAAAATTAGAAAATTATTAATGTTTAATAATTTAGTTTCAAGATCCTGTTTTAAGAATAAGAATAAAGGACAGTGATTTTTTTGCAGGAATCGCATTTCTTAGTTAAAAAAATCCATCCAATAACTTTAAATGTCAATTGATAATTCATTGTACGTTGATTATTAACGATATATTTTCATCATTTTGAACAAATCTATAATTTCAATTTAAAATTTCAGTTTTTAGTGTGCAATTTTAATGCAGTTTAATTTTCAAGGCCTTAAACCTTAAGATTTTTTGCTTCAAAAGCTTAGATTCAAAAATATTTGGTGTGAAATTTCTTAATTTTGAGAGGTTTCCAAACTCAATTATCACAATGTTGTAGTTTCAAATCCAAATATTCAAAATGTCAGAAATATTTCACTATTGAATCTTTTAAAATCGCCAAAACTCAGTTAAAAATTAAACGGTTAAAAAAAAAAGTTGAAGATTGTGTTCTTTAAAATGAAAATAGATAAAAATACTACTACCAGAAATTTATACCTTAAGAATTAAATAAATTGTTCAATTTTGGATTCTTACTATTTTAAAGTGCTGATATAATTATCTAAATCAACTTTTTGGAGCGAGATCCCAAGTTGTTCCACCTTCCTTTTCTTCGACCGTTGATATAATTTCAAAATTTGAAAGTTCAAAAACTTCTCTTTTTTTTCGGTCTTACGGTCCAATAAATAAATAAACATTTAAAAATAAACGATTGTTGTTGTTAAGAAATCGTTTTATTATCTTCAACGTTTCGGCTCTCACTGCTCTCAGTGCTGAATTTTCATGGTAAATGTTGAATTTTCAATTCTTCTCTTTCATCAGTTTTAATTATGCAATTAAAATTGAAATGGTAAAATTGTAGAAGTCTAATCAACGATTTGAAAATTGTTAATTTGTAAATAATTTACTTTTTCTTAAAATAATTGAAATTATAGAGTTTGTACATGAAAAAGTGTATGAATCACAATTCTTAGTCATTAAACATTTCTTAATTTTTAAACGAAGTTCGGATTCGTTTAATTTTCAATGTTCCGTAGCAGAACTTTTTTCATTTTTAATATTTCCCATTTAAAATTACTTCATTTTGAAAGCTTTTTTTTAGAATAATTCATTTTTATCGTAAAAAAATGTGTCCGGCAACCAATTTTAGTATCAAATAATAATTTTTGTATGCAATTACAAGTTGAAATTCTATAAATTCCGAAGCTTTGACTTAGAAAAAGTCAATTTACTTTTTAATTTCAAATTGCCAAATTTTAATCGCTTTGAATTTTAAATGATTTAAATTGAAAAGTTTTCCATTTCCAATTATTCAATTTTAAATGCTTTCAATTAGAAATGATATCATTTCAAATCCTTTGAATGTAGAAGGATCCAAGTTTCAAAATTCTGATCTGAAATTATTCATTTTTGAACATTATGGAATTATCTCATTTTTAAATTTTAATCTGTTATCATTCAATTTCGAGAAAATAATACATTTTCAGTTCCTTTCTAATGAAATTGTCCAATTTTCAACATTTTAGTCTGAAAGATACAAGTCCTCTTCGCTCCATTCGAAATATTGTCCTTTTTACGAAATTTTACCTAATCTAAAACTGTTTGATTTTTGGAACGTTTCCTATTCAAAATCGTTTTATACATTTTGTTTAAATTTTAATCGGATTCAATTCGAAATTGTTATTTCAAAAATTTGAAAACCTTCAATATTTCAAAATCTGATTGATAATGAATTTTTAAATTGTATATATTTTTAATGTTAGAAAATAAAAATGCAGGGATGTGAACACGAGCTTCGCGCGCGTGCATTTACTCTTGTAATAATAATCAGCAATTATTTTATGCAGCCCTTGCGAGTTGCGCGAACCTTTTCGCCATCTAAAATTCAGACGGCACCTTGTTTATATATTATTGATTTTTCTCTTGAATGTACATATAAATTGAAAGATCCACGAAAAGTATGTGGGACACTTCGAAAGGCTAATAACGACGTAAAAGAGTAAAAACGATTAAAGCCGTAAATATCGGGGCAAAAATAATTGCAAGAAGCAATTTATGGATATTTATTAATATTTATTGGAGGTTTTTTTTTATATGAATACGCATACGTCGAGGACCTAAATGCCCCTCGCCTCGTTCGTTCAATTCTTTACGAGTTCCTCTTTCCACCGAACCGGGCGCAGAAACCGAGATCTGGGGAAAAGAGCCGCGCGTCTTTAAATCACAAGAAGCATCTTCGTCGTTCGGTTTATTCCGCTTCTTCGCATTCTTTCTCCCCCATATCGAAAAGTCGACGTTCCTGGCGCCAGGATTCCGAATACTTTGAGCCTCTTTAAACTTTTAAAGGATCTCGATTTCGACGCACACTTCTCCCTAGAATCCTCGAGAAGAAGTCGATAAATAAACAAATCTTTATAAAAATTGTTAAATGTTTAAAATTTAGATTCCAGAAACTACAGAAATCTTGATAAGCCGAAATTATTATTATTATTATACCATTAAGCCATTTCCCTTTCGGGGTAGGCGTGACTTGCTCGGTTGGAAAGTAGTGGGATAGGTATATAGGTGTAAAGTAGGTCGTTATATGGTATAAGGTAGATAGGTATATAGGTATATGTGTTATGGTATAGATATTTCAGATTGATCTGGAGTTTTCGTGTTATTTATTCAAATAACACGTTCACTCCGCAACACTGCTCCGACCCAGGTTGCTGATCAGTCTCTCTAGCGATCACCCCAAGTGAGGAACCTCACAAAATTGTTATGTATGGTTCCCCACTTGGGCCCATTAGTATCCAAGGTCTTTGTTTCAGGCATCATTCACTCTATTGTCACTCTGTTTATAAACTATTTGTCGCCACACATTTCTGTCCTGGCATACTACTCTAGCTTCCTTTACGTCCATGCATTTCTTCATGCAAGCTCTTCGGATAAATGTCTCATTTACAGATTCTAACCATTCTTTCAGCGGTCTACCTCTGGGCATTCTACCATTTACTTTACCTTTATATACTTGCTTCGTCAGTCGTTCATCTTTCATTCTTTCGAGATGTCCGAACCATCTTAACTGATTTCTTTCCCATATGTCAACTAGCGTGTCTCCTGTACCACATTCTTTGAGGATTATCTCGTTTCGGACTTTGTCCATCAGTGTTTTTCCGCATACTATGCGCAGAGGTTTCATGCCGATCGCGTTGATTTTACTCCTGTCCTTTTCTTGACAGGTCCATGCCTCGCTACCGTATAGTACAGTTGGTACGAATATGGAATTATGTATGGCCATTTTAGCTTTTTTTGATATGTTTTTATTCGTGAGGATGGACCCTGCTCTACCGATAACCTGCTTACCCTTATTTATGCGCCTATCTAATTCCCCATCTATTTTTCCGTCGCTAGTGAATAGACTACCTAGATATACGTACTTGTCAACTTGTTCTAATCTCACATCATTTAGGACAATGTTGCATATTGTTTTCTCACTTTTTCCCTCAAAAACCATGACTTTCGTTTTATTCACGTTAATTTTGAGGTCCATGTTCTTCATGCTTGTGTTAAGTTTATTCAAAATTCTTTGCAAGTCTTCGACTGATTCTGCCATAACAATCTTGTCATCTGCGAAAGCCAACCCACGTACTTTGACGGTTTCGAGATCTATACCTTTTTCGTCGAAGAGGGCAGTTCTTAGACACTTATCCATGAATATGATAAATAGCCACGAGGACATAACGCATCCTTGTTTCACGCCTTGCATAATATCGAACCAGTCACTCAGTTTCCCATTTACCCTTACACTTGCTTTACTACCCGTATATATTGTTTTTATTGCTTGTAGGAGCCCTCCATTCACTCCATACTCTTTAAGGACTTCCCAAAGTTTACTTCTATTTACCGTGTCGAAAGCTTTTTCTAGGTCAATAAATGCACAGAAAACTTTCTTTCCTACTCTCAAGCTTTTTTCTGTGATCTGTCTTAGGCTAAATATCTGATCTGTACATGATCTTCCTGGCATAAATCCACTTTGGACTTCCCATATCTTCTCTTCTGTAATTTCCATTACCCTACGAATAAGTATTTTTGAGTATATTTTACTTACGGTACTTAGTAGGCTGATACCTCTGTAATTACTGCAGTTGCTTTTATCTCCCTTTTTATATATTGGTACAATAATCGCCTTTCTCCAATCGTCTGGGACTTCTCCTGTCCCGAAACATAAATTTATCAATTCGCACAACCTGTGAGGTATGTACTCGCCACCGTATTTAAGCATTTCAGCGCTAATACTGTCTAAACCAGCAGCCTTACCGTTTTTCAAGTTCTTAATTATATCTCTGACCTCAGTGACACTGACTTTTTCAATTGGGTTTTCTAATGCATTATGTTCAATGTCGTAGTTTTGTTGCCCTATATCTTCACCTCCTAATAGTTCTTTAAAAGAGTCTTTTAAAGCGTCTACTATCCCGTCTATATCATATAGCATTTCACCTTTGCTGTTTCTCATGCTAACAAACTCTGTACTTTTACTTCCCTTCATCTCTTTAAATAATAGTTTCATAATTCCTTCAAAGCAGTTTTTTATTTTGTTCTCTTCTTCTGTTCTGGTTTTCTCTTTACTCTCTTTGACTAGACGTTTAATTTTCCTCTTTTTGTGTCTGTAATCATTTTTGAGTCTATTTCTCTCCTCATCGCTAAGACCTGTCATGTTCAACGTTCTTTTGTACGCTTCTTTCTTTTCTTGTTGGGCTGCCGCAATTTCATCGTTCCACCACGCATCGCCAGACTTTTTTCCTACCCTCGCCATACCACACACTTCAATCGCAGTTTCAACAATGGTATCCCGCAATAAAGCCCACGCACCTTCTACATCTTTATTCCTTTCAAGCGACTCCCAAATTGCCTTATCTATGCGTTCGTTTATCTTATTCTGAAAATCTATTCGTAATTCCGGTTTCTGTAAATTTTCGACCTTGATTCGCGTTTGTTTCGTTTGTTTGGTTCTCTTTCTTCTCCACCCCCGCCCTAAGTTCATCCTGGAGACTAAAAGGTAATGATCAGTATTGCATTCGGCCCCCCTCATGACTCTTGTATCTGTAACTAGTTCTCTTAGTTTTTCATCTGCAATAACGAAGTCAATTATACTGCGGTTATTTCCTTTACACCAGGTGTAAGTATGGATCATTTTATGTCGAAACCAGGTATTTGTAATAAATAGGTCCTTCTCTAAGCATAAGCTAACTAATTTTTCCCCGTTATAATTTTTTCTTGTTGGATCCCCAAAATTACCTAGTACCCCTCCTGTATCTGTATCCTGACGTTGGACGCCGACCCATCCGTTCATATCTCCTAACAAAATTATTCTTTCACCTTGGTCGCAAGTACTCTTACCTTAAGATCATTCACTCCTCTAGCATTCCAAACACCCAGTCTCCATTCATCGCCCGAAACACGACCTTTACGTTCACCGTGTGCATGTCTTTGGTCAATCCGAGTTTCAGTCCATTCCGAGGCTACTTTATTGTTTGTATTATTCATGTTTAGATTGTACTCCCAACTATCACCTGTATGCGCGAGATTTGTTTTGCGAGTCGAAATCATGTCCGAATTAAGCAGTGATTTGTCTCATGGTGGAGTCAATCTGTAACGTCAGTCCCACCAAAACTTCTGTTACTGGGGGAGGGGGGCGGGGGGATAAGGACATGAGAAAGGAAGCCGAGAGTCTCAATAGGTGGGTGATTTATGCTGATAAGGTCACCAGCCTTAAGCAGCGTTCTATTAGATAGGAGTTGATATGTTCCCGTTTGCCGATTGCCGGCCGACCTCTAAAACACGAGCCAATAAATCTTTTTTTTTTTTTTTTTTTTTTTTTTTTTTTTTTTTTTTTTTTTTTTTAGATTAAAAGTTTCACTTTAGTTACGCGGTTATAAAATCTTTTATTGAATAAATCTGCACACATAAAAAGAGTTTATAGACAAATAATGAAAATTTTTGAAACTTCTTTTAAAATATTTTGAGAACTTTTCTTTTAAGAATTCTTTCCCTATTTTCAAGTAAACGACTGACTTCTGAGAGTACTTCAGAAAGACTGATTTTGAGAATAAAGGGGCGAAATGGAGATAGTCAAATAACACATGCGTTTCATTCCCTCTCTTTCCTTTTTTTTTTTTAAGTTTGACCGTTGAAAATACTGAGTGTTTTAAGATTTAGTAAATACTTTCGGGTGCATAAGAATGAGCACAAAAATCTGGAAATCCTGCGCAGTCCTGGATTTATTGTAAACAAATTTTTGAAAAATGAGTAAAATATTATTATAAAATTCAGTAGAAAGCATTACAGCAATCCTTGAAAAATGAAATTCCTTTGAAATCATTTAAATCAATTTAAAACATTCACGCGAATTGAGTGCAGTTCTACTACGAATAAAATTCCTGGTATAAGTTCTTTAAATCCGACAGAGCGAATTTAAAGTATCTAAAAATTCCCTCCCTCCCCCCTCACCCTATCCAAAATATGGGGAAAAATTGCATTTTAGTAAAAATTAATATAATTTGGTATATACTAGAAACTCATCTTTTTTTTAAAAACAGGTTGTAAATAATTCCATTTCTTGTCTATTTCCGAATGTCACTTTAGTTACGCGGTTATAAAATCTTTTATTGGATAAATCTGCACACATAAAAAGAGTTTATAGACAAATAATGAAAATTTTCGAAACTTCTTTTAAAATATTTTGAAAACTTTTCTTTTCAAAATTCTTTCCCTATTTTCAAGTAAACGACTGACTTCTGAGAGTACTTCAGAAAGACTGATTTTGAGAATAAAGGGGCGAAATGGAGAGAGACAAATAACACATGCGTTTCATTCCCTCTCTTTCCTTTTTTTTTTAAGTTTGATCGTTGAAAATACTGAGTGTTTTAAGATTTAGTAAATACTTTCGGGTGCATAAATAATGTAAATTTGAACTCTAATTCAAGACATGACAGAATTAATGTTGTGAAAATTGAATTTGCAAGGAAATGTTAAAATAGTCGTGGTTATTCACTTCCTATAACCCTCAACTTCCAAAATATAAGTTTCTAAATCTAACTTAAATTATAACTTTTTGAACAGAGATAAAGAAAGAAAATTGAAAATTTTCAATTAGAATGGCAAGCAGAAAAAAATGAAAGAGTTCGAGAGAGGGTCGAAAAGCTTCAGTTAATAATAAGAAAACATAAGTGCTAGTAGTGATTACGATTACGTGACGCGGTAAGAAGGAAACGGCCTGATTTGTGGAAGAGTGGCGACTACTATCGGCGCAAATATTATAGGCATCTGCCTTTGAAGCTTAACAACTTAGACAAAAAAATGCTAGAGTATAAGTAGTAGGTCCTTCACCGCGATAACGCATCTATCCATACATCGCAGCTTATTCAGCATTTTCTGGCGAAACACGACCTTGCACATCTTCTGCAGCCCTCACGCAGTCCTGACCTGGCTCCGTCTGATTTCTGGCTGTTTCTCAAATTGAGGAAAAATATTTCAAGACGTGGAAATGAAACAGAATACGAAGAGGTAGCTGTTAGCTATTCCGAAAGGTAAATTAAAGGAGTGCTTCCGAGAGTTGAAGGATCGCTGAAAGAAGGTTGTGGCTTCTGAAGGGGAGTGTATGCTTTGAAGGGGACATTATCAAAATTGACCAAAATTAACTCTTAGCCCTGGTTCGCCACAAGGTCTGATACTTTCCGGACTAACCTCGTATATGCAAAACTATGTACAGGCTTGATATTCACATTATAACTTTTGAACACAGGAAAAAAAATTGAAAATTTTTAATCGGAATAGCAAGCAGAAAAGAATGAAAGGGCTAGAGAGGCTGGAAAAGCTTACAGTAAGTTAATAAAAAGGAAAAACACACACAAGTGCTAATAGTAAAACGCCCACAGCCGGAGAATAATTATTTTCAAAATTAAGCGAATTCAGTTTTGATTTTTTTCGATACTTATAAACAAATGAAATTTTCTGTATTTATCTCTGTTCGAAATTCCTGAAGTTATATTTGACAAAATGCACTTTTGAGGTTGAGACTAATGTGAAGTCATAATAACCTCGAATATTTTGACATAACTTTCCGAATTAAATTTTCGAATTTTCATTAAAAAACTGTAGTGATTGCAGTGTTTCCACGGAATAGAAGAACAGTTTTAAAAAATGACTCTAAAGAACTCCATGGTCACAAAACTTATGGTCTTATATTAATCCAACGTTCTTTCTGTCGAGGTTTTAATTATTATTGGTTCTTGTGACTAGAATATACATTGTTATACACGCAAAATTGGAAGCAGTTAAAATTTCAGTGATTAAATTATCAAGCATGCTTTGACGGACAAATCGGTCATTTCTACAGACAAAGCGGTCGTTTTAAGATGAATCAGTCAATATTGCAGACTGAATTAGTCACTTTAAAAATCTGATTTCCAGTCAATAGAAAAGATAGATCTGCCTGATATAAGAAAATATTACAATTATTTCTGAATTAAGATTCTTCATGAAATTCCTACATTTTAATAAATTATTAAAAATAACCATACTTGACTGGTTAACACTGGTTATATCGTTCAAAATGACTTACTTTATTAATGACATTTAAAGTTGATAGATCATTTTTAATAACTAATTCGGTCAGTGGACGTTACTAATTAGATCAATTCGTCATTATTGGTAGAAAAAATCTGTTCTGTCAGAAATTCATTCCTGTTTCAATATTTATAATTTTAGTTGAAATTTCGATTTCTTTTTGGTTTTGAACGTGAATTTTTTGAACTGGGGATTTAAGTATTCCATTTTTGGTTGAAAGTTGATTTTTTTTTAGTTGAAAAAAATGTATTTTGTTAAAAAGTTTTCATTTTGATAGAAAATAAATCCTTTCGGTTAGATATTTATTATATGGTTGAAACTTCGTTTGGTTTAATTAAAAATTAATTTTGGTAATTGAAATTGGAACTATTAAATTTTTAGTTAAAAGTTAATTTCTTTTAGTTAAAAATTCAACTATTTGGTTGAGGATTTAACTATGCTGTGAAGTATTCATCTTTTTTGGTTGACTTTCACTGTTTTTTAAGTTGAGCATTTCATTATGAATTTTATAATTTATGGACGACAGAATATGATTATGGGATCGAAATTCAAAAATTCAAAAAGTTGATTCAACCCCGGGCAAGACACATTGGCGGTGAGTCACATTGGAGGTAATTCACATTGCAGCATCTCATTCGGAAAAATTTTAAATCCGGAAAAAATTGGCGAAAATGCGGTAACTCACATTCGCGGCAACTCTCATTTCGAAAAATTCGAAATCCACAAAAAATTAGCAAAAATGCAGCAAGTCACATAGCGGCATCTCTCACTCGGAATATATATGGAGTCCAAGAAAAATTATCAAAAAGCAGTAGGGTGACTTAAATTATTTCTGTGAACAAAACAGCCTTCCCCCCGCCCCCGACGGGACATTGAAAAGGGGTAGTGATGTGAACTACATTATTTTTGTGACAAATCACAGGGGTGTCTTGCTGCACTTTTATCAATTTTTTGTGGACTTCAAAATTGCTGAATGAGGATACCGCGGATGTGACTTGCTGCACTTTTGCCAATTTTTTCCGAACTTCAAATTTATACAAATGAGAAATGCCGCAAATGTGACTTAGGGTAATGTGGCTTGCCACAACGTGACTCGCCTCAACGTGACTTGCCATAAATGTGACTAGACGCAATGTGACTTGCCAGGGGTTCATGACTCTAACCCAAAATTCAACAAATTCACTGATTTTAAAAGTCTATTTTGACTGATTTGTCAGTCGTCGTATCCACATTATGTGAATCAGTCAACATTAATTTCGAATCAATCCCTTTTGACTGATTCAAATTTAGAGTATAGCCACCATATTGTTTATAATTAAGTTATTAAAATTAATTACGAATATAATAACAACTAATTAAAATAATTAATGATTCATTATAATTATTCATTTATTAGAACATGCAACACTGAGTGCCACTTTATTTATCAGAGTAACAGGAATTCCTTCCGTCTGCCAAAGAATCAGGAATCGGGGAAGTAACTCTTGAAAGTGAAGTCCTTCTGTCAGTGAATAACCTCAACGTTCCTGGATGGAATTCAAAAATGGAACTACTCGTCTCATTACGAGCCAGCCAGGCTACGTCGTGTCCAATTCAATCTGGAAGTCACTATAATACATATCACCCAGGCATCAATTCCGACACAGATACCTTCCTTAACTCCTCATTAAGTGGAGAACTATACTTCAGAGCCGCGGGCAAGGTCGTAAATACGTAACTACCGCACTCGGATCCAACTGATTCCTCAGGCAAAACATTTTGATTTCAAAATAACAAGAATCAATCATAATCTTCTATATTTAATATAACTACTTCTTCATTTAGTATGAATGATAAGAAAATTTAGCAAGAACTCAAACTAGACGGTTGCGCCACGGCTGATTCGAATTCAGCGCGCCCGCCGACGCGATCTAAGGTTGATGATGTCCAAATTGAACCAAATTGACGTGGGAGAATAATTCAAGATTTGATGAGTTTAATTTGGAAATCCGAACTGAGATCAATTCAAAATGAACTCAGAAATCCGAATAGATTACACTCATATAATGTCTAAAGAGAATAAAATAGATTACACTTTATATAAGGAATAGTTACTGGAACACTTCAACAAAATGAAACGGGTTTGATTTAAATAACAATCATGCACCAGGAGTCTATTAATACTTCTTTGCAAGAAAATATCTGCTTTTGTGGATAAAAATGGATAAATTATGCATCTGTTAATAATAATTTTGTATAAAAAACGAGAGATATTTTTCAATGTTAATTTGTTTTGATTAGCAACTATTCAGCATGTGCCTCTGATTTTACGTGGAAGAATAATGTTAACACAATAAAAATTATCGGAATAAATTGAAAAAAATTATATCTCATAAACAATTGCCCATTTTCCGCTCAAGAAAAAGACGTATCTAATGGATTTCGATTTACTTTCACCTATTTGAGTCTTACCTAAATCGAAGAACCACGAAGATGGCCCTCTCCTTGTCAGAACAGCGCGTCATGAGCTATAAAAACGTCGAGAAAAATGTCTCGAAAATAACAAAAACCACTACTTTTTTGTTTCAATGCCAAACTTAAGAAGGCAGTAATATTATGGGTGCAAGCTGAATTCTCCGATTTTCTTCAAACTCCGTATACTTGTGTATTTTGACGCGCTGATTGCGAATATGATTGTGAAAATTTGCGACAAGGCGATTTTCATGGTGAAACCAACCATGAGAATCATGGCCTTTTGCGTTTAACTAAGCCAATACATACAATATCGCCAAATATTCTAAACAAAAGTTGTAGATCTCATCGACTTACACATTTTTTGTTTCAAACATTTTTATCTACGCGTGATAGTTTCCACGAAAATTTGTGATACATCTAACCGTCAGCTTTTTCTTTACTGTTCATTACCATGGCGACAGGCTCCAAGTAGCGACGACAGACCGTAAGTAATGGCAGCAACCACCGTCTCCAACGTTTCCAACATCTCGTGGGGGGCGGGAAGGCACCCCTGTGACTGGTTACAGAAACAATGTTGGTCAAACCCCTATCCCTTTCCAGCGTCTCGTGGGGGCTGAAAGACACCCCTGTGACTTGTCGCAGAAATAATGTTGGTCAAACCCCTATCCCTTTCCAGCGTCTCGTGG